>LPNX010157931.1:0-38263 GCA_001517045.1 Pseudotsuga menziesii
CGACTGTTGCATTTAATCCTGTTATTACAGTGGTATTTAATCCTGCTATTACAGTGGCATTTAATCTTGCTATTCTATAGATTTTTTTCTTCGTTTTTAGTTGGTAGTCTTGCTTTCTAGAGTATTCATACTCCATAAATGTGTTTTTCAATTGTTCCCCTATTCTACGATGGATTACTTGGTCTTCTTCTGGTGTGGATTCTAATATGGGTTGTGCAACTTTGGTCATTTGTCGTGTGGGAATTTTTTCATTACCTGGCCTATTCTTTGCTCCTACTCTGTGCAAGGATTATTCTAATTATGCATTTCCTTGACATTGCAGGGATTGGTTTCAGGCACAAATTTCCAATTGCTTGTGTTGCATATAACTAATTAGGAGGTTGATTTCCGTTCTGGTAAGCCCCCCTGTTCAAACTCTTTCTTTGCTTGAAGAACTTCTATCAAATGCCCTGTTAAGTGCTATGATATGATATGCTCTGACCAGTAAAGAGTTCTATTGGCTTCCCCATTGTGTCGTTTTGAGGGTTTCCTGCCCAATTCATATATTATGTCTAAGGTGAAATCCATTGTCCAAATAGGGTTTCAATGTATGCTTTCATCCCAAGTTGTCTTCAATAATCTAGTCTTGATTTGTTAAGTTCTTCTAATAGTGACATACAATCAATTAAATATCTGTGTTTTCGCTAATACATTGCCATTCAACATTGCAGGTATTGGCGCTCGTTGTTTTCGTCGTGCATAACTACCTTGATTCTTACATTTTCTCCTCGTAAGGTTTCCTATTCTGGATATGATTCTCTTATATGCAGTCTTGTGTCTGTAGATAAGAGGCATGTTAAGAGCAGGTGGACCTTTCTTTGTTTTATTTGTGACGATTAGCATTTTTAATACTAATTCTGAGAGTCAGCAATGTCCAATGCATGATAGCCAGGCCACTTAACTCGCTCTGCAGTTCCTGCAGTGCCTAAAACCTAGCTTATAGAATAAATAAAGATATGAAGAAACAGGGGCTCTACAGTTCCTGCCAGTGCCTAAAACCTAGATTATAGAATAAATAAAGATATGAAGAAACAAGGGCAGGAGCCCCCCAGACCCCTCTATCCTGGACTAGTAACTCCACACTAGATAGGTTACCAGGATCTACTGAAAGGCTCCTTACTTGTGAAAGAAAGGCATATGTTGGACCAGGTTAGGCATCTATCTGCGGGACTTCTTTGGTTGGTCCCGAGTTCATATATTCGCCATAATACAGTGTGGTCAAAGCAAAATCCCCCCATCATTTTGTCCAACCAGGAGGATCAACCACATCATATATATATGATATAAACTGTGCGAGAGTAATTTCTCCATGGCCTCCCTAGGAATCTCTGGAAAGAGCTCTTCATAGGAAAATGTGATCCTCAACAAATTCATAACAACCAAACTAGAATATGAGCCTCCCAATAGGATGCGAGGGCTGGTTGTGCCAAATGCCAAAACACTTCACAATTTTATTGAAGAGATTTCGGTATGGCTGCCTATGGAATGACTCTGTAGATTTCGGTTGGTTTCTAAGTAATGGAATTATCAATTTAATCCACCAAAATTCATAACAACCAAACGGGAAGATGCGCCAACCAACAGGATCATGGATGCCATGGCTGGTTGAGGAAAATGTCAAAATGCCTGACTGTTGGGCTTAGTGTTCCATCTCTTGACCTCCTCCATTTATGTTTCCTTCCTCTTAGAAGAGCATGGAAACATATGTAAAATTATTGCAAATTCTTGGTTGACATATGCTCTCGATTTAGTGTTTCTACTGTCTGTAACCTCTTACAAGAACATCCTTAAAACTACCCCTTGACATCCATGTTAAAGATTATCAGTTCTAGGGGCATTGGGGGGAATCCTCCAGACCTATACAGAGTAGTGACAGTGGGACAATCATGTATCGAGAAATCCTGGCAATTTTTAATGCTATCAGATGTAAAAAGGAGTTGTCCTATATTCTTTGAGCCTGAGACAATGGGAAAGACTCTAACAAAAGAATATTGACAACTGAGAAATGGTAGACAAAGTGAATTGGATATGTAGGGAAACTGTACTTATTTATAAATGATAAAATTTTCACAATGTGAAAACAGAGATCCTGCAGTAATTATAATCGATTCCAACTCTATCCTGGAGCATACAGTAAATACAGCTAATCTTTAGACGATATTGCCATCAAACAGTAAGGAGATATGGCATGGGTCCAGAAATGATATCTTCCCAGCCTTTCTTGCACTTGAAAAAATTCTCAGCATTCAATTGCAATGTGAAAGAGAAAATCATGAGAAATCGTAGACAATGTGATACATAGAGCAACTTATGTTTATTTATAAATTGATAAAACAAAAGGAATCACAACTAAACACTGTGAACTTGCAATATTGTTTGGAGCAGCATTCAACGCATCAGTAATTGGGGTATAATTACCACTACCATCCACCATTGTGAAATTGTTGGCTAAAACACCGTCATTTTATTGGGAGGTTTGGAGAAGCCTCCTTCGGTCCGCAGGAGACAAACCATGAACAGATTCCATCCTTATTGAAGCCATAATGTGAAATATATGTATCATCCACTTGGTTATGACAGTCATGTTTTGTCGAATCGGAGAACAAACGTCGGTTGTGCAAAAGAGGTCTCTTCGAAACTTTGCCAACAAAAGAAATGTTGGATCCAACAGTTGCCTGCAATCTTCCAAGGCATCCAGTTGCATTCTCGTGAATAACCACGGTCCGAGAGAAGAAATTATTTCGAAGACCTTTTGTGCTTCGACAATGCTGAGCCTCAAAGTCGTCCTGCCAAGAGCCGACCTTCCAAACCAGCCTGATCAATAATACATGAATCAATTCCCAATGTTTTTCTTGACGTGGATTTCAGCGTTATATGTGGCTCTGTTTGATGATGCATTTTGCATGTCTTTCCTCTTTCACTTCCAGTGACGTGGCTCTCTTTATCCATGCAACTTGCATTGTATTTTGTGAAACAAATTGATATTCTATGCAGATGATACCGTCAACCTCAGCCACTTGCTCTCTATTCCGCATATTAATTATATATTTCCTTCAGAACATATCTTCATGAGTTTGACGTTTAGAGTGCAAAATTTCTGAAATCTAGACTGAAAAACACTTGGAATTGTAATAAAAAATACCTTCGTAATAAAAAAAATTAGAACATGGATGCTTCTGTACGGCAAAATACCTTTCTGATAAAAAAAAACCAAAGATGTCAAGGCTCACAGATTACACTCATCCGTATTGATAACATTTACTGCTTCATTGGCTTTATGATAACATTCACTGCTTTATGATAAATTTTTATATGTCTCATTCTTTGAGGTGACCAGCTGTCTTCGATCTCTACTAGTACTACGTCATCTTCCATGGAATCTTTGAAGCGTGACCGATTGGCGAAAAATATATCACATGCCATGCGTTATTTAATGCGCTGGTGGCATCATTGCTAGCCATGCGATCTCAATTGCCACAAAATCCAACGGCTTAGCATACTGCCGCCGGCACATTAAATAACGCATGCCATGTGATATATTTTTAGCTCAATTTCAATGCCTGTCAACTGAAGTATATTGGAAAATAGATAAAGAATGTGATTAAACCAGAGACATTTGTTCCACCGTATAATACGAGGATATCTACAATGGATATCCACAATGGATTGGTAATGCCCAGCTTTACAAATTGAGCACATGGGGTAACGTATATTCATAATTAGATTGATCATAGTTTATTATTAGAGAGAGGATATATATTTATTTGCTTAAGCAAAATTTCATAAACTAATATTTATGCACTTGTGATTATGGTATATAAATGTTAATTAGGTTTGAGTGATTAAAAATATAAATGTTAATAGTGATTAAAAACTCCACCATCAACGATGTATCATTATATTTTGATGTGAACATTATAGTGTTTTGTGATGGGCACCATGTTATTTTTTTCATGTTCATCGTGGAATGCTACCAAGACCATTTTTAAATACAATAATTGGATATATTTTTTTTAATAAGATTGATATACAAGATGATAGCATATTAGGTTAGAAAAGATGACAATTCAATCAAAACCCACATGATGAGTGGTTTTTATAAACTTTGGTGGAAACAAATTTTTGAATCCATTGGTTAGATGCTATTTGCAAGTTGCACCATCGTGGAGAGGTTGAGCTTAGTGTGGCGAAGGTTATTTGTAAGTGTGTTTTTTTTTTGATATTGTGCAAGTTTACATCTCTTAACTTGTCGTAGTTATTTTAAGAATTTGGTTAAGTGGTTATGGTAAAGGTTGTTTGTTCTACCTATTTCAATGAAGTCATTTGTGTGTTTATACCTATGTTAAACCGTTTTCTATGTCCATGTCTATATATCCATATTTGAGATGTAAGAAATTGGCTCACTGATCATGAAGGATTCTTAGCACGACTTTTGCATCTTCTCCAACTATTTTTGTTTCTAAAAAACATTGAGAAATTGATTAGATGGCTAAATAGTTTTGTGGCAAAATAAAAAAATTTATATTACAATTTTGTGGCAAAAGTATCATATTTCTATAACTTCCATCTTGTATGGCTCTTGTTTTTTCTTATTATGTTTTTCAATGTAAGTTACTTTTAAAAATTTGATTATTTAAGAGTGCATGTAAACTAATATGTTTTGTATAACTATTTAATCATGAAATAAGTATGAGTTTACTTCTTGTGCATACATAGGATTTTTTTTTAATTTGAAGGAAGGTTCTAATAGGTTGTTCACTGTATCAATGTTGCTAAATACATAGACTTTTTTTTTTGTTAACGTGGTCTTTTTTTGTTAAAAAAAGGTTAGAAATATATTTAAGATAAAATGTAATTTTCGGTTTTCAATAAACAATAATTCCCTAGATTAAATTAAGAATAACATAACATATTTAACTTTTAGTTTTATTATTTCTTATTTTAATAATGTTAAATTTCTTTAAGTTAGCAATAAATTAAAAATAATTTTATTATTTTAATTTAAAATTACTTTGATTTCTTATAGATGAATGTATTTTATTCAATAATCTTTTATAGTAATTATTTTTATAATTGTTAAGAGAATTTAAAAAATGATAAAAATCAAGTTTTCATGTAAATTAAAGATATTATATTTGGTGGCTTTCTAATTGAAAACTTTTTCTTTTTTTTAGTGTAATAGGATATTAGCTAAATGTAACAGGAGAAATATTTAGTTAATATCTATTTAAATTAATTTGACTTGTTCAATATGGGTAAAGTTCCATTTTTTCTTAAATCATTAACCTAAAATAACTTTAACCACTAATATATCAACCTCTTTATCATTGACACCTTCTAACCATCAATTACTAACACAGAAACCCATTAATCATTGAGCAACAAACCCACTAGCAACCCATTAATCATTGAGCAACCAACCCACTAGCACTAGTATGCCTTCGATCACTAATCCATCATTTCTCTAACTACTATGGTTGACTATGATTATAGTCAAACATAATAAACCCATACATCCTTTAACCATTTTCCAACCAATTTCTTATAAAACAAAATAATTTATCTTAATAAATTACTTTAAGAATTTATACATTTTTTAGGAGAAGGGTATTAAGTAGCTTTGTTGTTAATTTCACTTGTTAAATATATTGATAAATTTTATATTCATGAAAGTCTCATTGATGTTTACCTATTAACTCTTCTTACAAATATTTACAATAATAAATAAACAACAAAACTAATATCATAAATATTTTCTTTTCAACAAGCATATATCATATCTCAATTATAAACATAAGTTTAAGGCAGGGACTAGCTTCTTTGCAGCTATTTTCCTTGTTTTTTCTTCATCATTGTCATAACAGTTATACTATCATTTGCACCAAGATGTGCAAAGAAAATATCCAAAGGATAAAAGTAGTGTGTACTTTTGTAATTAAGTATTTTTTTAAAATAATTTAATAAAAAAAGTTGTATATTGTGTTTTTAATTAAAGAAAATATTTATGTATTAAGCATGGTTTAAGTGGAACTTTAGATAATAAAAAAGGTAAAAGTTTATGAAGCTTCCAGAATCCCCATTGTGGAGGTGGAGTTGCTGAAGTAATAGATTATATAAAAAAGTAAAATATTATTAACAAAAATAAATGTGTATTAAAACAAATATTTCAAAAATTAGTTCAAAGAAGATTAAATTGCATTTTTTTATTATGAATTAAATGAAAGATATAACCTAAAAAAAAATAAGAGTATATGTATTTAATATAGTTATAAAAAAAACAAGGTTAGGCCTTCTGCTACGATGGTCGGCGGTTTACCACCTCTACCATCCACGAATGTGGGGAAGTATTAGATCTTTCCATCTGGTAAAAAAACAAGAAAACAAAAAAACAAAAAAAACCAAGATTACTAAAAATGAAAAATATATACATGAAAAAAAAAATCTTTAAAATATTTTACTTATAACAAATAAAAAAATTGGTATTATTGTACTTTTAATCAAAGAAAATAAAAAATATTAAAAATAATTAGTTTTAATGTATGTAATGGAATTGTAAGAAAATAAAAAGAATTATTAAGAATTATATATATATAGTTTTCTATAAATCATGAATATCTTCTTTCTATAAATATAAGCATAAATATGTATTTTATGTATTAGGCATTGTGAAAAAGAGCGAAGAAGGAAAACTAATAAACATAAATAATATGTTATTTCAAGTTTAATGATCGATGGCATTAATGAGAAACAAAAAAACCCGGCATGAAAGACATGTGTTGAGATACAATTAGACAGCCTTAAGGAATCTCTTCACACGAGTATTCATTATTTAACAATAATTCTATATATATATAATTTTAAGTATTTTATGTTAATATCAAAATTGATAATGATAAATTTCAGAATAATATCATATCATATTGACCTTATAAGATTCTTTGGTTTGTGGGACAAGGGATTCTTTAGCACATGATTTTAACAGTTAAACCTTAGCACACATAGAAGTAGACCCATCTTAATTAGAAAGTTTTAGGCATTTGAGGGTTTACATCTCAATTTATTTCTAAGCCCTCTCAATATTGAATAGATTCAAAGTTAAGATAGGTGACACTAGTGTGGTTGCATACATTATGTATAATTTTTCAATTTTTTTTTCAAAATTTTGTAGTTAAATGTTTTATATATGATAAAAGAATGTATTAATTTTTTTTCATATTCTTCTTTTTTCGTTATTATATTTTTATCAAATTTTTTTTGTTATTCTATATAACCAAAGTTACTACAAAATACGATGAATTTATCCCTCCAACTTGTTTATAATGAAATATAAAACATAAATTTTTATTTATAATGTAAATTGTTTACATTTAATTTAGGACATAAAACTATGAAAATAATACATAAAATAAATTATAAGCTAAATTCTTCACCACTGGTTAGTGATCTTATGGAATAGATGATATGAAAAGATACTCAAAGCAATTAAAGCATAAACCAATAGCAAGTAAATCTTTCTCTAAGTGAAGAAAATGGCCAATTTAATATGAGTTTTTGAAATATTATTGTTTTGGCATATTTATGTGAGAATCAATTAAGTAATTCATTTTTTTTGGTTAAGAAGTAAATATTAACATCATCAAAGTTACAAAATCATTTTCTCTCTATAAAATAAATATAAAAGGTTAAGAAAGAATATGAATGTAAAGTAGTAACACTTAATGAGTTAACATCATTTTCTTTACAGAGCTCAAAATAAATATAACTTACACAGTAGCAAATCAAATAAATGTATATGGAAATAATAAAAGAAATAAACTAAGAAATATATATATATATATATATATATATATATGTTAAATTTTTTTTAAAACCAGACAGGCTTATAACCTATGAGAATGCAAGGGTCAAAACCCTTTCTGCTATTCAATTTAAATACATAATAATCTTGTAATAAAATACAACCAGTTACATTGCTAACTGTGAAATAAAAATAAAAATAAAACTACGAACTATGCATTTAGACTGACCACGGTATTTTTCCTTAAAATAAAATATACTTATAAATCTTTTAATAGTAAATTGAATACATTATTGACAGGTTAACGAAACCATAGCCCACATGTAAAGGTAAAACTGGAGCAAATAAGACAGAACTCATATAAAACTTAAAGCTTAATAGAATTCTTATTTTCTTAACCCAACTGTATTACATTATCAAGCTGCAAGGCTAAATTGTTAACCAAAAACCAAATACATATCACAGCTCAAGAGCCTGTGCTACCCAGCGAAAACTGCAAGGGTTTTTACTTAAAAACTGAAGCAATATCAAACTAAACATTTTAACCAGTGAAGAAACCGAAGCCAAACTTCCAAGCACTATAAACTTCCTTCCAACAACCCTCATCGTAAGTAGGGAAAAACCCACATCGAAACCAGGGCTTACTATTTGGAGGCCACAAATTTCACAAAGCTTGAGGTTGTATTTCTTTTCCCACTAAAGGTTTGGAGCCATCACAGATTCCTGCAAAGAGCACAACATTAATTTAGGACTCGACTCCTACGAATAAACCCTAACTTAAATATTAATTTTGACAAAAGAATTAAAAGTTACCTGTGAGCCAGAAGAGAGCCGAGCCATGAAGGAGTTGTCACAAGCGTAAAATAATTACACAGAGAAGAAATCAAACCCTTATGTCGACCCTGTGATGGAGGCAGTAAGAAACAAACTCAAAACTCCACAAAGCCGTGGCGAGGAACAAGTAACGAGACCACTCAGCATCAATACAAACCACAGATCTAGGAAACAAAGAAAGAATAGCCTCTCATGGCCGCAAGGAAACTACACAGTGCAACCTGCAGGCTGACGAAACCCTCAGAGCCAAATGCCAAAAAAAATAGGGTTTTCTTTCCTTTTAAGTCGCCAATGCATGGAGGAGATCAGACCACGTGCCCTTCCAAATTATTTAACCATGGGAGGGTCATGTCTATAGTCAACCCTGCGTTATCATATATAAGCTTATCATTTCCATAGTTAAAAACTATGCAATCGATTTTGTATAAAGACATGTTATCAATTGCAAATCGACTGGATTAAGGCCTGCTATGATTGTTAATAATGGATCTATGTCATCAACTATAGATTAAAGGTGCATAAACCTTGTTAATAATACAATCACGAAGTTTCAACCATAGTATAACGATTGATAATGTTGATTTTCATGTCTAATTTGCCAACAACCTTTTGGATGGTTCTTAATATTTGCTTACAAATTCAATTATATGATTGTTTGTGCTTTGCTTAAAGCTAGCATAATATAGGAACGCCATTTATAATGTTTTTACTTTGATGTCGACCTTAGGATAGAAGTTTTCAGGTAGAAAAATTTCCATCGTAGTTATTATAAACTACAACTCAATATAGTGTGGTAACATTACAATTAGTAATCTTACTAATGTGTAAACCATACATTAGATTTAGTAAACTATAAGAATAAAACTGATAATGTGTTTTACATTTAGTTTCGACTTTATGGAAGTGGTGGTTAGGTAGTATTCCACCTTGAGATAATTTATCTAGTTACATAAGGTCAACCATACTTTGGAGCTACTACATTGTTTTTATAAAGAACCAAACTTATAATATATCATGGAAATTACCAAGAAGTAAAACTACCTAAGGATACAAGTAAAAATTATTTTGGTACATTATAAAAATGATGTGGCATTGTGTTTTTACAATAATACTTGTAGCATGGCGATAACTTAGGAATCAAAGTTTATAACTGGATATCTAGTAGTGCAAAAAGATAAGCATAATTGCATACAATCAACAGGTTGATAATCTTGATGACTAGTAAAGAAGAGTTGAAGTAGAGATATGTAATCTATTGGTGAACTTTACCGTTGAAAATCATACGAGTATATTCATGCATAAAAAGCAGTACATTTGAGCATTAAACATAACAATAGCAGTATGATCATGTTACAATAAAAGTAATTGTATGTCAAGAACTTGAGTTCTAAACTCATGGGAAGAATCTATTTTGTTTAACTAAGTATGTTAAGGACAACAATCCTTATTGCTAAACTATGAATACTGTCTTAGAACCAAAACTATGAAAGAGAATTACTTTACCTCAATAGAGCCTTGCTTCTAAATAATCAATTAATTTACTAGCATCCTAACATGATACATAAATACTTCTCGCTATCATACAAAATAAAATCCTACTTGATCATTCGTTACTTGCTGAACCTGTAAGAACCAGTAGTCCATCTGAGTTAGCATAATGCTAAGCAAGCCCTGAATTTCAAAGATAGTTTATCACCTACTTGCCAAAAGTAAATTATTAGTACAACTAGAAGCAATCTAAATTCAAGTCATTCTTATATAACTAATAAAAATTAAAGTTGTATTAGTTATTTGTATTTTGAAACTAATTAATACTAATTGTTAAACTGTTTCATTTTCCGCTAACCGCTAGCAGTTATTAAATTGCGTATTCAGACATTTTATGTTACCTTAAAAAAAATTTAAATTTTTATGAAATTTTTGGGTTATGACATGTGGTATCAGAGCACAAGGTTCAAACACTAGGCCTTGAGGAAGCTCAACTTGCTTATATGAAAAAGTGAATTTAAATCATTTTGCTGAGATTGTTTTCTTTTAATGTTATGAACAGAGAAATTTGTTTCTGAGTTTAACAACAGGTATGGAAAGATTGGAGGAATATGTGGAAGAGGAATCTCCCTATACTGAGCAAGATAATTTACAAAGAGAACCTATACAAGAAGACATAACCACTAATTCCTCAGAACTTTTACAAACAGTAAAAGAATTAAAATATGAAATGGAATCTGTTAAAAAAGAAAATGAGAGGATTCTGAGAGCTCAGGAGGAGCTGAATAAGATCCTATTAGAAATATTTCATACTAAGGGAAGCGGTAAAAGAGTTGATTGAGAAGATATAAGTTACCAACATAAGTATAAAAAGACTAAGCAAATTAAAAATGAAAGTATCTCATCTTCTGAAGTATTTGGTGATCAACGTAATTCTCATTATACTAGTGACAATAGTGAGGATAACCACCATACTAGGAAAATAAAATACAAACCTTATGAAGAAATTTCTGGAGAGTTTAAGAAGATCAAGCCGCCAACATTTAATGGAGAAACTGAAAAGGGGGAGGAAGCGGAATCCTGGTTATCCGAGATGAAGAAGTACTTCCAGATTTATAACTATTCTAACCAATTAAATGCTAGAATGGTTATTTACAATCTTACAGGGAAAGCTGATATATGGTGGAAAGATTTAAAGAGAGTGAAAGGTATAATAGAGAAGAACATAAATTGGAGCACATTCAAGAAGTACTTTAAAAAGAATTTTTCATCTGAACAGTACTATGAAGAAAGGGCTAAAGAATTCTATGAGCTAAAACTAGGTACAATGACTATGAAATATTTTAACAATAAGTTTTTAAATATGCTTAGGTATGTGCCATACCTTGTGGATGAAAAACCGAAGGTACAGTGGTTTCTTAGCTGTTTACCTTATCACATAAAGAATAGGATTGAGTATGACAATCCAAAAACCCTTGAAGAAGCTATGAGGAAAGCAAATTTCTGTTATGAACAAAATCGGAAAAATGAGAGTATGGCCAATTGGAAGGCCAAAAAGAATAATAATTATGATCAAAAGAAGAAAGAGTTTGTGCCTAATCGAAATTCTAAAAATAATAATGCCAGAAATTTTTCTAATAAGAATTTCCAAGGGAATAAGAATAATTCATAGAACAATGAGAACAGTCAAAAAAATAAAGAATCTGCTAATAATCATAGTAACTACACAAAGAACTTTGAACGAAAAGAACCCGTAAAATGTTGGGAATGCAATGGTCCACATTATGCCTCAGTCTGTCTGAATTGAAAAAAGACTGTGAGTAATATCCATACAATAAAAGAGGAGATGACTGTTGGAGATTTAGCGAGGACTATGCCCAGGATCAATGCAGCTTTGGAGAATCGACAAGCGGACTATCAAACTTCCATGGTGGAAGTAGAAGGTAAGATAAACCAAACACCCATAGCTATTTTAATTGATCCAGGAGCTAGTTTAAGTTATATTTCACCTAATTTGGTAGAAAAGTGTAAACTGCCTATTCAAAAGTTCATAAGTCCTTGGTTGGTTCAGTTAGCTACTGGTGCAAAGAGGAAGGTAACTAGTTTTGTAAAGAATTGTGCAGTAACTATGGATCAATTTGAAACTTTTGTAAAGCTTAATGTACTACCTCTGGGTTCATATGACATACTAATTGGTATGGATTGGTTAGAGCAGCATAGGGTGATCTTAAATTGCTATGGAAAAACCTTTACTTGTATAAATAATGATGGAAAACCAATAAACATAAAGGGAATCCCTAGAAAAACAACCATAAGGCAGATTTCTGCTCTGCAGCTTAAGAGAGCTGTTAGGAAAGGTTGTAAGGCTTATGTAGTAACAGTAACTAATGAGGAAAATCTAAATAACATAGATAAATTAAAATTGGAGGATATACCAGTTTTAAAGCAGTATACAGATGTATTTCTGGAAGAAATTTCGGGATTGCCTCCAAAAAGGGAACTAGATCTTACCATTGAGCTGGTACCTGGTGTAGTACCCAGCTCAAAGGCCCCTTATCGAATGAATATACTTGAACTTAATGAAATTAAGTCACAATTAAAATAACTTATTGACAAGAATTATATTTGACCCAGTGTGTCTCCCTGGGGGGCACCTGTCATCTTTGTTAAGAAAAAGAATGGAACTCTACGACTCTGCATAGATTATTGTCAATTAAATAAGATGACTATCAAGAACAGATACCTGCTACCTCGCATAGATGATCTGTTTGATCAACTACGTGGAGCCATGGTATTCTCAAAAATTGATTTACAGTCAACTAGGTAGTATTCCACCTTGAGATAATTTATCTAGTTACATAAGGTCAACCATACTTTGGAGCTAGTACCTTGTTTTTATAAAGAACCAAACTTATAATATATCATGGAAATTACCAGGAAGTAAAACTACCTAAGGATACAAGTAAAAATTATTTTGGTACATTATAAAAACTATGTGGTATTGTGTTTTTACAATAATACTTGTAGCATGGCAATAACTTAGGACTCAAACCAATATGACCACATATAAAGAAATGATAATCAAATAAACATGAAATAATGATCTGACTAACATCATCATATGATCATAAACAAATATTCAATCAAACATTGAACAATAATTTGGGAAGTAGAAGGACATTGCATCTTTATTAATCTTGAAAACAAGTACAAGTATACCTTCTCTTCAAGTTCGGCACCTCACGAAACCTTAATCTGGTTCTGCTACTTCTCTTCTCCAAGGAACTCAGCCTCCAAGCTCTACAACACAAGGAGAATGCTTATAGGGCAAAGGTGTGGGCAAAGAGAGCTCCAAATCCTCCAGCATAACAATGCAAAGATTCAAGTCTGCCCTCATGGACCTCCTTACCTCTATTTATATGCTTTATGAAGAGTTAGGGTCGAAGACAAAGTAGTTACAACTAAAGGAGTGAGTTGCATAACTACCCAAACTACCCGAATTTCAAAATACGTATTTTTTTGACATTTTTAGGAGGCGTATGCGGGTTGCAGAGACAACAGTTACGTACACGAGGAGGCATACACAGGTTGCAATGCAGAAAGTCATGTATTTAAGTCATACGTGAGTATTATATATAGCAAGTCACGTACGTATGCAACTCGCGTACACATAAAAAAAATCATTTTAAGGGTATTTCTAGGCATTTTCATACTTTGGTGTCTTCTACAAAGTTTTAGCTAACACAAATACCTTTCCAATGGTGTAGAGATGAGGTAAAATGAGGTTACAAAACTCCAGATATGGGTCCTCCAAGTTAGGTGTTTTTTCAGTGACTTTCAATGACTTTCATGAAGTGTCGTCATGGAAGTGTCGACATGCGACGAAATCATGGGAAAGTGGTCACAGGCATAGATGTGTCATTTTGAGCTATAACAAAGGGCATTAATCAATCAAGTTTAGAGAGCAAATTTATGATGGTGGTATATCTTCAGACATCTTGGAGCAACAAAACTCAGAGTCCTTTGGTTGCAGAGGAGTCCTTGTCTCAGGTGTTGGGTTGTACTCTTATCTTATTCACTGATTGTTAATAAAGAGAATTCTTCTTCCAACACTGTGTTTAGTCTCTTTCATGTATTATGGTTGATGAATATATTCAATTATGCACTAGATATATTATTTATCTAACATGTCATATATACATGTATACGATTGTACTTGGAGAATTTTCTCTTTGTAGGTGAAGGAGGTGCATCCTTGGAAGCTTTGGAGAGTAGCAGAGCAGAAGAAGATCAAGCTTGGATCAACCGTTGATAATCAGGTGAGTCAAGTATTTCTTCCTATTTCCTTTCTGTACTTTATTAAAGCTAATTGTCTGCAAGGTTAGAAGTAAGTTGGTAACCCCAGACCCTAGGTTACAAGGGTGTTTAATCCTAAACAACAGTAGATGCATATTCATCTCTAGAAAATGTCCATGGATTTATGGAAATATTTGATTGCAAGTATTTTCACTTTCCTTGTAGCTATGATGGATTTATTTGGACAACACTTTCACTTTGTGACAAACGCATAAGTACATTAGCTATTTGTAACTAAATAGTTGTTTACAAGGGTGTTGATACATAAATCTTTGGGAAATTTTTTCTTGATATTGCATTTAACCTCAAAGCAAAGTTGTTTGATTTGTATCCATTCTTTTGTAGATTGATATGTTATTTTCTCTTCTCCATTATGATATAGAAATGGAAAGATTGGTTCTTCACTGCATCAAATTTGCATGGTGTGCCCTTGTAGCTAATGTTGTTGAATAATGGTGCATAGTCTAATGCGATGTAACACTTTTTTTTTAACAATGGTTAGATGAGTGAATCTTCTAGGAAGATTCATATCTAGAAAATATCTATGGATTTATAGAAATATCTTATTGTAAGTATTTGCATTGTTTTTGTAGCTATAATGCATTTATCTAGACAACACTATTACTTTGGCATAGAGACATAAGAACCATCCTAGATCCAAATCCTAGGCTCTATCAAGTGTCGAGAGGGATCAAATCTCTCAAGGTGAAAATCTCTTCTTAGGTATTGCACTCAATGAGCTATCAACTTTGGTGTGTCCTATATATAGCCATTGATTTGATTCAAACCAAAAGATACATCTTTTTATTTAAGGTCAACATATAATATTTTTATTATTAATATTTAATATTATTTATGGTCGACATATAATATTTGTTATTATTTTCTATTTTGTTAGGAACGAACATTACAACATCTCCCCATACATGATTCAAAAACCATATGCAAGGCCCTCCTAAAACATGTACAATAAAACCATGGGTTGCTCACGAGGCCTTGCACATGGTTCTAAAACCATGTGAAGGCCCTCCTAAACCATGTGCAATAAAACCATGTGTTGTTTAGAAGGCCTTGCACATGGTTTTAAAACCATGTGCAAGGCCAACATTTTTTTGCGGATAATTCAATTTTTATTTTTTATTATTTTGTTAGGTAGGAACATTACAACATCTCCCCCATATTGTGTTTTTTTTTGTGACCCACAATTTTTTTAACGGATAATTAATTTTTTACTTTCTTTGTTTTGTTAGGTAGGAAGATTACAACATCTCCCCCGAATTAGGTTTTTTTTTTGGCCGACATTTATTTGGGCCTATAATTAAAAAAATTATTTTTTATTTATAAAAATAATGTTACAAGATCTCCCCCATACTAGGTTATCGAGATCCTCTCGTCCCAATTATAAACCTAGTTACATTATCTATTTGTATTTGACTAGTTGTTTATTTTCAAGATGTGCGCATGTAGTTGATATTGTTGATCAATAGTGCATACTGTAATGTGATGTAGCACTTTGTTTTCAACAATGGTCAGATGAATGAATCTTTTAGGAAGAAGTATTTGCACTTTTTTTTATAACCATGGTGCATTTATCTAGACAACACTTTTCACTTTTTCATAAATACATAATAATTATAGACATAGGTACATTATTTGTAAATGACTAGTTGTTTGCAAGGGTTTCAATGCCCGAAGATTTGGGAAAATTTACTTGATATTGGGTTTATCCATGAAGATAGCTTGTATGATTTTTATCCATGTTTTTAAGATTGAGATGCTCCTTTATCTTATCCATTGTAATATAGACATAGGTAGTGTGGTTTTGTGCTCCTTTGTCCTCTTGTTACTACTTTGAAAGCATTGGGTCTATTTTGTTTTCAATAATGGCGAGATGAGTGGATCTTGTAAGCATATTTATTTCTAGAAGATGCATATGGATGTATGGAAATATTTGATTTGTGGCTATTTATATCATGCAAGAAGGGATATATGCAATTCAATAGAGTTCTACACAAATTCTGTATCCAATTCAAAATAAGGGTTCACCTTGATTCCTCTTTCAATTGGGCTATTATTTTGTGCATTGCCTTTTTCTCATGGACTTCTATTGTTTCCATGGATCCACAAAGAAAGATCTCGTGCAAAGGAACTTGCTTCAACAAGGCATGTGCTTTTGTAATACCTATCCTTGACATGCATCCTATTGATTTTGCACTAGCTAGACAAGGCATATTCCAGCTAAAAGATTTCTACTATCACTATGGAGATTGTCTATTTGATGCATTTTCAATATTCATCTATAGAGATGAGAGAAGGACTAATAAACCATTTTAGGGAAAAATTAGGTTGCAAAGATCCATAATCTCTTCATGTAGTGAAAATATAATTGAGTAGTGATTTCTTGCAAGATTTGCATAGTGTTAATGAATAAAAAAATATTTGTGTAGAATGGATTTGTCTATTACAGAATATGGCCTATGGGGTGATATATTTTGCCTTAAATAGTTTTCAAAATGGATAAATGCTCTGGTTTTTGTATGGTCATTTGAGAAAAAAGAAAAAGTATTTATGCTTTCAAGGAAATTGCAATGAATATGAGCTTAGCATTTTGTTCCATGATAAGGTCATATCGTGGAGACACTTTGAGCCATTGTTATCATATAGGTCAAAACTATAAAGTAGGTCAATAGTTCATAACATTTGTAGATAGTTATCATATAGGTCAAAACTATAAAATTGGTCAATGGTACATTTGTAGATAACTCCAATCATATGCCCAATTGCAAATTATAAAATAATAATTCAAATAGGCATGTCATTAACTACACATGAATTGTCTAAACAATATCTTCTTCTAGGTGATTTTGTTTTCATTGATTTCCATGACTTGTTGTTTGAGTGGATTTCACAATAATAGAAAATTTTGATGTTGCTACTTTGTGGAAGACAATTGCAAAAATATTTTGCAACTTCTACAATGCAAATCACATAAGACCAATTAATTGCTTCAATAGATATCCTTTGCATCAAATTATAGTGAATGAGAGATGCATTTCTAATCCAGAAGTTTATATTGTAAATTTGTCAAAGCTATATACACAAGGAAACATAGAACGAAGTGAATTTTCATTATAATGGATCTTTGAGCTACTTAATATGAATATAGATATTTGGAGGATTCACTCAAACACAATTGCAAAAAAATTTGAGCCAGAATATCCTCCTTCGTATACAATTTTCTATGGACAACTTACACATGCACTTTTGCCACTGCTTTAAGAAGACCAAAACAATTCCAACAAATGCAAACTTCTAGGTGCATGGATAGTTACACTAAGATCAAGAAAATGGTTGATGCAAACAATACTTTCCCCTCTTCATCTTGCAATATTAATAACAATAAGGATGGCATGAAACATTTTCCAAATAAGAGAAAGATGTCCATGCAACAAAAGCATTTTACCCATAAAAACATTTTTATGCACAAAAGAAAGCACTGTAATGCATAAGAATCTACCACATACATCTTAAATCATTACCAAAATTACAAATAATTTTAAAATCCTAAACATAACCCTATTTTACAAATAATTTTAAAACCTTAAACCTAACTCTATTTCTAAATCATAATAAAAAAAATAACCAGCCTTTCTAAACAAAACATAATTTAAAAAAAAAACCAATTTGTATAATAATATAAAAGACCATAATACATGGTACCATCCCATCAAACTTAAAAGACTAGACTCCCACATTAAGTTTTCCAAAAATATCTCTTTTGTTAGTGTAGTTATATTCTTTATATGGTAGTAATTGAGGAATTAAATAATCAACATATCTTTGTTAGTGTAATTCTATTCTTTATATGGTAGTGATTAAATAATCAACATAAACTCGCATGCAAATGTAAAAAGGTTGAAATACTGAAATAATTTACAAATTACATACAAATCAAGGTCTGTTGCAACTGTAAAAAAAGATTGAAATACTCAAAATAATTTACAATTACATACAAATCAAGGTCTGTTGCAACTGTTAAAAAGATTGAAATACTCAAAATAATTTACAATTACATACAAATCAAGCTCGACAAAAATATACAGACTTATAAAAGGATATTATTTGGATGTTGAAAAATATATAGCTGCTTAAAGTCGTCTTACTATATTATTTTGTAAGACCCTATTGCCTATTAGTGGCTAGAAGTATGATGAACTATTGAAACTATAAAACCCAAGGCATAAAAAGCATGCTGACAAAAATATACAGACTTATAAAAGGATATTATTTGGATATTGAAAAATATATAGCTGCTTAAAGTCGTCTTACTATATTATTTTCTAAGACCCTATTGCCTATTAGTGGCTAGAAGTATGATGAACTATTGAAACTATAAAAGCTAAGGCATAAAATTCTTCACATGGTAAAAATTTCAAAAGGCAGCACCGACGAATGTCAATACTAGTAAAGATGGCCCTCTTCATTTGACTTTACCTTTCACAGTATGAGCAGCCTTTCCATTAACAACATGCTTAAATCCTGCTTATATATATTTTCTAAAAATCTATGCTGCAATCCTTTCCCTTAATATATTTCTCTGTACAACTTGTAAAAATTCTCGAGTATTCTTCACCTGTAATTCAACGAAAATGTGACCTGCATTCAACGAAAATCATAGAAAGCTTCCTGGCCATTATGACCGATCAGACAGAATCGTTGATAAAACGCTCACACTCTCCATAGAATCCGTCCCCACATCAATGTTTATTTAGCTATTCCCAGGCCCTTCCCTGCTCTGTAATCATCAGAGGGCCCATACTACAACGTAGATTTTCTCAATACAGTCTACTGCAGCTTAGGGTTTCTCAGTGTAATCGATTACGGTTGACGAACACCACATGCATCTATAAACCAATAAATATTATCGTGTTCCCTCTAAACCTCCAAACAAAACCTAAAACCACATTTCCTCTGATGTCACAATTACACAAAACCTAAAACCATCTTCAACCAAACCGGCTTTCCTCTAATCTGGCAATTACACCCATATTGTAGGGCAACAAAACTATCTCGTCTGAAAATGAGTTAGTTGGAAGTGAACTATGTTAGACGTTTAAGGAATCTGATCTTTCTAGTGGACACTCTACCTATTTTTGGCTTATTATGTTTTTAATAAACACTCTATTTTGAAAATGGAAATGGGTAGAATATTCACACTCTAGAGAGAATGATGGGTAGAATGTCCACTCCAATTCAATTCCAACAATCTTTTATACCTAAAAGTATCCACTATCAAAAAGTATCCCCTGTCCGATTTAAGGAAAAAAATACACACATCAGACTATATGAGTGAGTTGCAAGATGAGATATTAACGTGAAAAGACACACAGTACGATCATTATTGGAGGTTGTCTATTGCTTCTAAATTCAACCTAAAGTCTATGTATACTGTTCAATAACATTGGACGGGAATTCCGGATGTCTAAATTCAATCTGAAGTCTATGTTTACTGTTCATAGACATTGAAAATAAAAAACAGACATGAATGAAAAAAATAATAGCCCTCTAGACTAATTTTCCAATTAGTGAAAAATGGAGGTGACTCCATTTTCTACCGCCGTCCTGGCTACTCCGGCCAGCCCTCTTTGTCGAAGTTCGTTGACAAAAGCGGAATAATAGAACGTTGAAATTTGGGTGAACGTCAAACTTTTTGGGGTTTGCGAGAGAGTGTTGGAATATATTAAAAGGTTTAATATATAAGTTTTTTAATTTTTTATTTATTGAGTGGAAGTTTATTTGTATTTTTTTTTTTTCATGGAATTGAGTGGAAGTTTATTTGTATTTTTTTTTATTGAATTGAGTGGAAGTTAAGTTTCGATAGTGATATTATTATTATTTTTTAAATTAAGTTATGATTAAATTATGATAGATTTTGTTATTTTTAAAATAATAATAATAAATTAAAATTATTAAAAAATATATAACTAATTAAAAATATAAAAAATGAAATACATTAATAATATAAAATTATATTTTTAATTCTTTATTTTAATAAATCTATATTTTACATTATTTTCATAAAATATCTATATCATTATTTATTTTAAATAATACTTTTTTATCTATTTAATTATAAATAATTATTATAAAATAATACTTTTTTTTATAAAATATCTATATCATTTTTTTTTTCTTTCTAAATAATACTTTTTAGTTATAAATCAATCAATGTCATGTGGAATAAAAAGAAGTTCCTCTTTGAAACTCTTGTCATCTATGTTATCTTCCTTGTTATCTTATATGGTTGTGAAGTATAAGGGTGCAACATTTCTAGAGAATCTTTGAGGAAGATTGAGCAAATCAAGAAGCGGTTTATAATGTATAACCTCAAAATTAAAAGCAATACACCTTATCATATTCTCCTCATAAAAGTGGGAATTTCGGCTATCGAGAGCATGGCTATGACTAGGTACCTGATGTACAAGCATAAGATAAATAACATGGGAAATGAGAGACTTCCTAGAATTACTTTAAACTCGAGTCAAAACCAACTACAACTATGCCTCAATCATTGTTGGGGTAAAGATGCCATAGCTTGGTTAAACCATTGGGGCATTGATGAAAACGACATTTGCAGAACATTCATAATGTTAAAAATGATTACTTCTAAGCTTCTAAGTTTAAAGAGAAATTGTGGTGTGAGGAAATTTAGCGGTTAAGACAAAATTAAGATACTATAAAGAGGTCATTAATCCTAATTTGGAAGATTAGACCATCTATGTGAGTGTATGAGTGTTGAGGATGAAAATCACTCTTGCTTCATAGTATTTGTTACAATACAAACCTTTATAACCTCCTAACTTGCCAAAACTATAGTGAGCTTGGAAAGCTTCTTGGATAGCTTTTTGAGCTCAAGAACAAGATGTAGTTCATCATCATCATCATTATCTATTTATTCATTTCAAAATATTTTTTAATTTATTATTTTCAACAAATATTTAATGATAATATTTCTCATTTTTCTATTTATCTTTCTTATCACAACCATTATTCTATTTTAAATTTATTATTAACTTAATCTTTTTATTATCATATTTTTGTTTTATATCATTGATGTATTTATTTGAGAATATTTTTTTTAATTTATTATTTTCAACTAATATTTCATATTTCTCAAATTTTTATTTATCTTTTTCATCACTTCACTCTTTTTTTTTCTTTTTTTTAACTTTCACTCTAATAATATAATAACACACCCACCATTTAAAAAAATACAATTTATAAAAATCTACATACAATCTTCTTCCATACATTAAAAATGATTTATCTTCGTATCTTGTCCACAACTATTGATTTACTTGAAAGAATTCCTTACCTCATAGCTATTGATTTACTTGAAAGAATTCCTTACCTCATAGCGTTGGGAAACGTATAAAGACAAAAGAATATTTTGGTAATCTTCATTTTGGTGTAATTGAATTATAAATGGATTATTTTTTCTTCAGCATTGTCATAAAAGTTATACTAGCATTTGCACCAAATAAAATATCGAAAGGGTAAAAGTAGTGTGTATTTTTGTAATTGAATATTTTTTTAAAATAATTTATTTATAATAATAAAAAATTGTATTATTGTGTTTTTAATTAAAAAAAAACATTTGTGTATTAAGCATTGCTTAAGTGGAATTTTAGATGAAAAATGTAAAAGTTTATGGACCTTCCTTAATCTGCAGTGTGGAGGTGAAGTTGCTAAAAGAATGGATTTTATAAAAAAGTAAAAGATTATTAATAATAAATAAATATTAAAACAAATATTTCAAAAAATCAGTTCAAAGAAAATAAATTGCATTTTTTATTCTGAATTAAATGAAAAATATAACCTAAAAAAAAAGTATATGTATTTAATATAGTTATAACAAAAAAACAAGATTATTAAAAGTGAAAAATATATACATGAAATTTTTTTATTTTCTTTAAAATATTTTACTTATAACAAATAAAAGGAATGGTATTATTTTACTTTTAATCAAAGAAAATAAAAAATATTAAAAATACTTAGTTTTAATGTATGTAATGAAATTATAAAAAAATAAAAAGAATTGTTAAGAAATATATATATATAGTTTCCTATAAATCATGAATATCTTCTTTCCATAAATATAAGCATAAATATGTATTTTATGTATTAGGCATTGCCAAAGAAGAGCAAGAAAAGAAAACTAATAAGCATAAATAATATGTTATCACAAGTTTAATGATCGATGGCATTAAGGATAGAGGCTGAAAAAATCTTTTTGTAGATCGGGGCTAACACAGATAGCGGTGCATCAAAACGTGAAAACAAAAAAAACCGGCGTGAAAGAATCAATTAAAAAACCCTGTGTAAAAAACCGAAAAAAATGGAAGACATGTGTTGAGATACAATTTGACAGAACTACTAGGAATCTCTTCACACTGAGTCTCCATTATTTAACAATAATTATCTTTATATAATATATATAATTTTAAGTATTTTATGTTTATATCAAAATGATTGAAAATCAAATTGTAGAGTATGAATCACATTTCCCTAAAATATGATAATGATATCATATCATATTGACCTTATAAGATTCTTTGGTTTGTGGGACAAGGGATTCTTTAGCACATGATTTTAACAATTAAACCTTCACACACATAGAAGTAAACCCATCTTAATTAGAAAGTTTTAGGCATTTGAGGGTTTACATCTCAATTTATTTCTAAACCCTCTCAATATTGAATAGATTCAAAGTTAAGATAGGTGACACTAATGTGGTTGTATACATTATGTATAATTTTTCAAATTTTTTCTTCAAAATCTTGTAGTTAAATTTTTTAAATTTTTTTCCATGAGAAAAAAGCGTAATTTTCATTCATCTTAAAGAGATCAAAAATTACATACTGTAGTTCACTCTGTCAGTGAATTTCAAAAGCCTATATTCATAGGTACCTTTGATAAGACTCCATAGTCTGCTATCAAATTACAAAACATAATTCAGAACTGTTAGATATTCCATTCTGTCCCACCGAGCAGGTCATAATGTTTCCTTGTAACAATACGATGCCGCAAAAACCAGCTATATTTCATACTGCCGCTGTTTAGATAGCAATATAGAGAAATACAAAACAGACTATCACTAGAAATCAAATAGGTAAAATGGATGCATCCGGATTGTTCATAGCTCAGTCTATAAACGGCCTGTGGTAAAACTCGAAGCTTTGCCCTTCCCTTTCTTCACGAACTTTCCAAGAGCCAAAGTCCATGCGCAGCCCATCTTTGGATGCCTGGTTCGCTTCTTTGTTGTTCTCCCTGTATACATGCCGGCAGTGGAAAGAATCATAAGTTTGTATGACATTCTGTATAGTAGAAAGAATATTGGCAATTCTAACATTTCTGCATTCTTGTATTTGCATGATCCAGTTGATAACATTCAGTGAATCCCCACAAACAGTCAGCCTTTTGATACCCTTCTCGATGGCGAAAATGAGTAGTAATTTTAAGCTCATGAGTTCAGCATAATTATTCGAGCCCACGCCTAGGCCCATGGTAAGGGTGAAGAAATGTGAATCAGACAAAAAAAGTATAGCCCCCCCTCCACACATCTCGTTTTGTGCTGCACCATCAAAAAAACCCCAAGGATGGGTTTTATCTAATATAAGATCCAGGTTCCTTCTCTGTTCGGAAGCTCTGATATATTCAGGCAATGCTTTGTATAATCCCACCGATTGTGCACTAGTTATTTCAGGAATACTAGCTTTTTCTTTGAATATAGCCCCATTCCGGGCCAACCAAATTCCCCATATGATAAGCAGCGGGAGAGTTTTTAACTTGGAGCGTGAGAAAGATCTCCACCAGGAATCCCACGCGCTAATCACTGAATTCCCTTCCCAGCGATGATTCAGTCCTACCTGCCTCATACAATCTTTCCAGACAGCCATCGTGTAGGTACACGAAATGAAAAGATGTGAGTTCGATTCCAACTCCTTTTTGCACAACACACACCAGCCCGGCCCCTGAATACTTCTCCTCTGTAAAATGTCCCAAGTCGGTGCCCTGTTTTCTAGCACGCACCACATAAACATCCTAGTTTTTGCAGGGCACTTTAACTTCCACAAGATTTTCCACCACCAAACCTCCTCCCTACCCCCAGCCTCAGCGCTTAAGCACAAGTATCCTGCTTTTGGGGTATACATCCCCCCCGGATCCAGCTCCCAAATTAACTCATCCTCCTGCTCAGTTAGCTGGATATGTGATGAATGAAGGCCCTTGATATAGTTTTCGTAGAGAGGCACCTCTTGTTCCCCCAGACCCAACTGATCTGCACTTTTCCATTGTTGGATCCAAGGATCCGCAGGTCTCTCTTCAGCCAACTGGTTTAAGGTGAAGATACCCCGAAAGGCAAGGGCATTGATTACTTCCTCAGGAAGTACATGCTGCTGATCACTCCCCAACCAAGGATCCCTGCCCACTTGTAGCTTTTCTCCATTTCCCACATCCCAAGACAGGTTTGATTCAATTAACTGGAAAGATTTCACCACAGCCTTCCATATAACCGACCCCCCTGAGTGTGTCTTCCTAGGGTTCCTAATCCAATCCTCAATGCTCTCATGAGGGAAATATTTCTGTTTGATTACTCGAGTCCATAAACTAGAAGTTTTGATCAGTCTCCATCCTCCTTTTGCTGCCAGCGCTTGGGCAAACAAAAATATATTTTTAAGACCCCATCCCCCCAGCCCCTTTGGAACTGCTATTCTCTTCCAACTGACCCAAGGGGTCACCTGTTCATCCTTTTTACCGCTCCATAAGAAACTAAAACAGATCCTCCTAATCTGTTCAAGCGTCCCTTTTGGGATCCATGAAAGGGACATCCAATAAACTGGTATGGCTTCTAACACAGCCTTGACCAGCACCAACCTCCCAGCTCTTGACAACCACCTAAAGATCCACACCTGTAACCTTTTCTCCACCTTTCCTATCAGCCAACACCAGTCCTTTTTCTGATAACAATTTGCTTTTAGAGAGAAGCCCAAATATTTTAAACCAACATCGAGACCAGCAAGGTTAAAGGGGAAGAACTCTAAAAGTTCAATCTCTTCTTCCGGTCGAAGCAGATGTGAGGTAATTGTGGACTTTTCCACATTGATATCCATCCCTGTGGCTTTGGAAAAGAGATCTAGAATCTCCTTCAGTACTCAAGTATCCCTTCTATCTCCCGAGCAGAATATCATTACATCATCCACAAAAAGAAGATGTGTAATGGCTAGTTGTTCGCCAATACTAATGCCAGTGAACCGTCCCATCCTCTTAGCTTCGTCAATAGCTCTACTGAGACCTTCTGCCACCAGCAGAAAAAGCAGCGGGGAGAGTGGACACCCTTGCCTCAGACCCCTCTCAGCATGAAAAAAGGGAGAGGCCGCACCATTTATAAGAATAGCAAAAGAGACAGTAGTTATACATGACATGATCCATCTAATGAAATTTATACCAAAACCCAGATGAGTCAGTAACAGGCGGAGATAAATCCAACTTACCTTATCATAAGCCTTTGATAGATCAATTTTCAAAATAGCCCCTTTGATGCTCTTACTCTTCAAGCTGTGTAAACCTTCTTGTGCCACACCAATAGCCTCATGGATCTGAAGGCCTTCCAAAAAACCAAACTGTTCTGCTGAGATATTCTCAGATAAGACTACTTTTAATCTACGAGCAATAACCTTCGAAACAATCTTGTAGATACAGTTACATAAGGAAATAGGTCTGAATTCGTTGAGAGTAACTGGGTTGTCCGTCTTTGGAATCAGTGCTATGAAGGTAGCATTGAAGCTCGCTGGAATTCTTCCTGAAGTGCGGGTGTCTTCGACCACCTGTAGTAGATCCAAACCCAATATCTCATAGAAACCTTGGAAGAATTCAATAGTCCACCCATCCGGCCCTGGACTCTTATCTTTTTGAAAACTGCCCAATACCTCCTTTAACTCTTCTTTGTCCATAGGTCTCATCAATCTCCTATTGTCCTCCTCTGCTGCGAATCTCGGAAACATCTGTGCAACCCTAATCACCTCCGTAATGGAAGCCTAAGCAGGCGCCCTATACAAATTTTCAAAATGGTTTACCCCACATCTAGCTTTTCCATCAAAATCGAAGTGTTCTACCCCTGCACCATCTCTCAGACTCCAAATAGTATTTTCAGCTTTCCTGCCCCTGGCATATGCGTGAAAAAATTTAGTATTTTCATCACCACATTCAAGCCAGATCGCCCGACTCTTGAGTCTCCATTCTTCCTCCTTTTCCAATAACAGAGTGTTCCTCCTACCTTCCAGTAAAACCATAGCTTCTTTAGTTTCCAAAGTCAGTAAACCCCCACCAGCCCCTTCGTAGATCTGAAAAAGATCCGCTTCAACCTGCTTTAGTTTAGCTTCCTCTCGCACTCTCTTGGCTTTGGCCCATTCCTTGACCTCCCCTTTTAGTCTTTTAATATTCTCAGCAAATTGAAAGGCAGCTGATCGATCAAGAGTCTCATCAAAAATCCTCCAATGAGCCAAGACAAGATTTTTGAAGGATTCATCGAGAAGCCAGGTTTTATTAAACTTCAAGGGGCTAGGGGGGTTGGTTGGCCCTTTTTTTATCTCAAAGAAGATAGGGAAATGGTCTGAGTTTCCCCCACTTCCAACCCATTGCCTAACCAGAAAGAACCTGTCCACCAGCTGCTCTGCCACCAGGAACCTGTCCAGTCTTTTCGCCACCCTGGCTTCTCCTCCCCTGTTATTCCGCCAAGTAGGCTTCAGCTTAATAGGCTCAATGTCCAGCAGTTGTTTTCAACCAGCCTATGGAGGAAATACCCAGCTTGAGGATCTGCAATTGCATGAGGACCCCAAATTTTAGTCTGACCCAGAGTGAAGTTTAAATCCCCTCCCACAACAACCGAGTCTCCTCTGAGGAGCGGATCCTGGAGCAATGCATCCCAAAAGGGAGCACGATTCAAATAAGGCCCATAAACATTAATCACAGATAGATTAGTACCCAAATCTACAAAAAAGAGATCGACTCCCAGAACAGAGTCCCTCCCCCAAGAATTCATCAACTTCGCCGCACTTAGCTTCCAGCCCACAGCTAAGCCCCTAGATCGCCCCCAGACATCCAGCGTCACAAAAGACCAACCAGCCAACCAACTTTCCAGCTTTTGCTTGATGATATCACCTAAACCTAAGGTCTCTTGTAGCAGAATCACAACAGGGTGTTCAAGAGTAAGCACCCTTTTGAAGGCTGATTTCTTTTTGGGTCCAGCCAACCCCCGACAATTGAAGGACATAATCTTCATTTCCTGACATGCCTCCGGGCATTCATTGCTCTAAGTGCCCTTTCAATGGAGAGTTGTTTCCCCTCCCTCAGATCAGCCTTGGCCCGCGATTGAGCCTTTGAAAGATGAGAAATTCTACCCCTACCCTTCCGCACCGGCTGCTGTTCTTTCCCCAGTCCCCCCCCAGTCTTTTTCAGGCTAGAGCGAAGGAAATACCCAGATTCAGAAGTCTTGGGAGAAGAAAGAACCATGTCCTCACCCCCCCTCCCAGGGTCCGGTTCCAGGGCCATAGAAGTGTCCGACATCAAAGGGGCAAAAACAGTGGAAGGTACATCAAGAGGTTCAACAGGGGTACCCCCCAAAGCCGACGAAACCCTAACCTGGTTAACCTTCGATGAAACAAGCCCATCAAAAGGGAGGCCCGATAAAGACAAGTTTTTAAGCCCCTCCACCCAGTCAAGTCCAGCCAAAGAGCACTGATTTATTAACAAATTAAAAGATGGAGAAAAGGAAAAAGAAGATTTACCCGAGATTGGGAGCCCCGGATTAACCTCTGCTTCCACTGGTTCTATGATTGCAGCCACAGCAGTTGTAGTCGGTGGGTTGGCAGCATGAATAACTGGTTCTCCTTCTGATTCTTGACTGGTAGGATCTGATTCCTCAGTGGACTTCTCAAAACCTGAGTCCTCTAACACCAACACAGGTTCCATAGAAACCACCTCCACAGGAGCTCCATCCGATTCAAGCTTATTCATATTTTTCTTCCCGCCTATTATGGTACGCAGCGGGAGGCGACATTCCGAAACCAAATGACCATAAGCATGACATCTCCTACACCTGAAGGGCACATTTTCATAATCCAGTGACTGAGTGATGATATCCGGTCCCCAGTCCAGTTCGATGGTCTCAGGAAGACCCTCTCGAATATTCATCTCCACCAGGATACGAGCTACTTGTTTATAGTGAGTCTCCAAGTATGAAAAATCTGCTTCCAGAAACTTACCCAAAATATCCCCAAGATTTCTAAAATGTATAGGATCCCAGAAATGTAGGGGCAGCCCTGGGAGCCGAACCCAAATGGGAATCCTATCCACTCTCTCCCAGCTAGCATCAAAAATAGGATGCCAAGGCTTCAACAGAACAGGTGAATGACTCATATGCCAGTTTTTGTTCAAGATTAACCGCATATCATCCTCAGATTTTACCACCACCGCAAACCAGCCACGAAGTAACATATCCACCTCCGGAGAATAACCCAGGAACTCTCTCCAGGTTCCCTCCACCCAATCCACTACCGTCTTACGAGCAAAGGTCTTTCCCATGACCCTACCCACCAGCGTTCTCTGCGACATCACTAAAACCTTATCCCAAGTGATATCATCTCCCACCGCGTATCTGCCCACAGATCTTGACTTTACCCAGCTCCGTTTGCGTCTCTTGGAAATACCCTTTAACTTCTCCACAGTCCCTGTCGAGTTCTCATCCTCTCCCTTCAACAACCCCTCAGCCAAGATAGGGCTCGCACATCCCCTGTGTTTAGATACAAACAGCGGACCCCTCCAGTGTCCTTCGAAACCCCCTCCCCCCTCTCCACAAGCCTGCTCTACTTGTCTGGCCACCCCCGCTGCCGCAATACCATCAAAACCTTCCACAACCTCAAATCCCTCCTCCAAAACCGGCACCGAAAACCCTAAATTCCGGGAAAAAAACACCCCAGCTTCCGGCCAGCTCGAACTACCCAGCAAATCGACCTGCAGCCCATTGAAACCCTCAGATTCCACCTGAGACAGTCTATGAGGTGAGAAGGAGAGAAAATCCGAAGGAGAAAAGTCTGTTACCGGTCGCTCTAACCCATAACCGGTCGATCCAGTTTCAACAGGTCCCTGGCCCGGGATAGCCTCCAAAAACTCCCTTGTACCTCCAGCTGGCACAACCCACACATCCTGAGCCTCCAGGTGGTCACTGGAATAATCAACCATCTCCAAATCCTCCATCACTATCACCGCAGCTAAAAATAAGCAAAACCTGACAAGAGAAACGATCTACAGCAACCCCAACCCACTAGCCTTCAGGAAACCCTACCAAGCAAATCAGTAAACCAAAACCCTAAGCAAGCCGCCGTGTAAGAGAAGAAGGTCTTCGGGAATGCAAATCGGTCATGATGATGGGGACAGGGGTGGTACGGTCAGAGAGACCCACCCCCCTGCCATCCCTGTACCTTCTGATCAACCTTGAAGCTTCTCCATCTACGGCGCCATTCCCCCATCCCTCTCCAGAAAACCAATCCTCCAGTTTCCTTCAGTCAGTTAAATTTTTTATATATGATAGAAGAATGTATTAATTTTTTTTCATATTCTTCTTTTTTGTTATATAATTTTATTAAAAATATTTTGTTATTATATAACCAAAGTTACTACAAAATAAGATGATCCCTCCGACTTATTTATAATGAAATATAAAACATAAATTTTTATTTATAATGTAAATTGTTTACATTTAATTTAGGACATAAAAGTTTAACTATGAAATTAATACATAAAATAAATTATAAGCTAAATTCTTCACCATTGGTTAGTGACCTTATGACCTTATGGAATAGATGATATGAAAACATCCTCAAAGCAATTAAAGCATAAACCAATAGTAAGTAAATCTTTCTCCAAGTGAAGAAAATGGCCAATTTAATATGAGTTTTTGAAATATTATTGTTTTGGCATATTTATGTGAGTATCAATTAAGTAATTCATTTATTTGGTTAAGAAGTAAATATAAACATCATCAAAGTTACAAAATCATTTTCTCTCTATAAAATAGATATAAAAGGTTAAGAAAGAATATGAATGTAAAGCAGTAACACTTAATGAATCAATAAACTAAGGAGGAAGTGTCTTCCTACAAATACCTAGGAATTGATATTCATCACAAGCTCAAATAGAACTATAGCATTGAGAAAAAGATTAATGGAGGGTGGAAAGCTTATTTTGGTCTTGAAAATAATTGTAAAGCAGCAAACCTTGTGATGTGGGATAAAAAGAAGCTCCTCATTGAAACTTTAGTCACTCCCGTTATCTTGTATAGTTGTGAGGTTTGGGGTTGCAGCATCTCTAGAGAATCCTGGAGGAAGATTGAGCAAATCCATAAGCGTTTTATAATGTACAACCTCAAAATTAAAAGAAATACACCATATCCTATTCTCCTTATAGAAGTGGGTCTTTCCCCATATCGAGAGCCTAGCTATGACTAGGCTCCTGTTGTACAAACACAAAATCAATAGCATGGGAGACCATAGACTTCCAAAGCTAGCTTTTAATTCTAGCCAAAACCACCTAAGGCTCAAGCGAGTTTGGTATAAAGATACCGGGCCTGGTTAAACCACTGGGAGATCGATGAAAATGTTGCATTGCATAATATTAATAACATTAAAAATATTGTTACTTCTAAGTTTAAAGAGAAATTGTGGTGTGAGAAAGATTTAGAGGCTAAAAGAAAACCAAGATATTATAAGGAGGTCATCAACCATACTCTAGAAGATCAAAAGTATCTCTCTGTTTTGTAATTTTTAAACTCATGCAAAGAAGCAAAGCAGACAGATTCTTTTAAGCAAAATAGAGATCACAACACATCATTCACACATAAACACAGAGATTTACCTTGGAAACCCTTAATTGGGAAAAACCAGAAAACCTTGGAGCCACACCTCTTATATCCTCTTCATTACATTATGAATCCTCATAATACAAAATATAGGTATTCCGCAACATCCAGATACCCTAATCCGTTAACCTAGATTAGAAAAAGACTCCAATCCCTTAGCAGGGATTAAGTTACATATTTTTAGACAAATTCTAAAAATAGCCATACACAACTATAAATAGACATAAAATATATAAATAGCCAAGGTGCTTTTGGGATCTCCAAGCTGCAGTGCTGACATGCGCACCTCCCCTCCATACGCACATGCAAAGAATATAACATATACCCAACATCCTCCCACTTATTGTTTCCTTTACATAGCAAGGAGTCATGTACTCATAAAGTCACAAGTTTAGGGCATCAATTCCCATAGATTCTCTACACCAAGAGAACTTCTCTGTACTAACAGACTTTGTTAATGAGTCTACAACATTTTTCGCGGTGTCAACCTTCTCCAGCAGCACCTTCTTATCTTCAACCATATCTCTCACAAAGTGATATTGCACATCAATATGCTTTGCCTTAGCATGATAAGTAGGGTTCTTTGCTAGGAAGATTGCACTTTTCCAATCACAATCTAACCTTACACCTTTCTGTACAAACCCAATACCTTAACACAATCTTTGAAACCACACATCTTCTTTGCTTGCATGAGTAGCTTCCATGTATTCAGCTTCTGTAGTTAAGAGTGCAACTACAGCTTGTATCTTGCTCATCCAACTGATAGCTCCTCTAATTAGGTTAAACACATACCCACTTGTAGATCTTCTATTATCAAGGTCTCCAGCCCAGTCTGCATCAACAAATCCATGTACATTTATTACTCTGTCTAGTCCAAGTCTTCCTTGGTAGCAGATTGCATAATCTGTGGTGCCATGCAAATATTTGAAGACCCTCTTTATAGCTGTCCAATGCTCCTTTCCTGGTTTTGACATATATCTGCTCAAAACTCCCACTGCATGAGCAATGTCTGGTCTTGTGTAGGCCATTTCATACATCAAACTACCAACTACACTGGCATATGGAACCCGTGACATGTCTTCTTCTTATTCCTGTCTCTTGGGACACTACTCTACAGATAACTTTACACCTACAAGAATAAGAAACTTGACTGGCTTACTTTCCTGCATGTTAAATCTCTGTAGTACCGTGTCAACATATTTTCTTTGATTTAAACTGATCATTTGGTTTGCATGATCTCTTCTTATCTCCTTTCCCAGAATGAAGTTTGTAGCACCAAGATCTTTCATATCAAACTTGGAGGACAGTTGAGCCTTCACCTCCTTTATAACATCTTTGTTGTTTCCAATCAACAACATGTCATCAACATACAGAACTATGTTAATGAAGTGATCACCAGCCTGTTTGGAATATACACAGTGATCAACTTTGCTTCTCACAAACACCAATCCAAGTATGTATGCGTCAAAATTTTGGTACCACATCCTTGGATATTGCTTTAGAACATAAAGAGACTTCTTTAGTTTACATACCAACTCATTCCTTCCCTTTACTATGAACCCTTCTGGTTGTTTCATGTATATTTATTCTTCCAGATCCCCATGTAAGAACGATGTCTTCACATCCATCTGCTCTAGTTCAAGATCAAAAGAAGCAACAATAGAAAGAATAAATATAATAGAAGTTAATTTTGCAACTGGAGAAAATATTTCATGAAAATAAATCCCCTCTACCTAAGAATATCCCTTTGCTACCATGCAGGCTTTATACTTTTCCACTTTACCTTATGCATTCAACTTATTTTTAAGTAGCCATTTGCAACCAACGGATTTTCTCCGAGCTGGTAACTGGACTAGATTCCAAGATTCATTTTTTTCCAAGGAATCCATTTCTTCATCCATGGCCTTTTTCCAGAGATCACTATCCTCTAAATTAACAACTTCCTTCACATTTCTAGGATCATCATCAGTAATAGACATAGCAAAATGAGAGCAAAAATTGGGAGGGGAATACCTTTCTGGTTGCCTTATTTATCAAGATGATCTCCTCAAAATTAGAGTATGAGGTTCTTCTTCTTCTGATTTTGCTTCTTCTATTGAGTCAGATTCTTCACCTTCTAACTTAGACTCTATTTTCTCTGGTTTCTTTTCCATTGGATTCACTTCCTGTCTAGCGACTTCTTTGACTTATCGAAACACAACATCTCGACTGTAAACAGTCTTCTTAGTTATAGGATTCCAAAGATTATACACTTTCATACCATCTTTATAGCCAATAAAGATACACTTCTCATCTTTTTTATCCAACTTTCTCCTTTTCTCCTTTGGAACATGTACATAAGCATCACAACCAAAAAAATTTAGATGCTTAATAGAGGGTTTCTTACCAGTCCATACCTCTTGTGTAGTTTTATCAATCAATGTTGATGTGGGTGATCAGTTTACCAAGTAACATGCTGTCTCCACTGCTTCTGCCCAGAATTCTTGTCCTATCCCAACACTGCTTAGCATGCTCCTTGCCTTTTCCATCAATGTCGTATTCATCCTCTCAACAACTCCATTCTTTTGAGGTGTGTATGGAGTAGTCTTTTTCCTTGCTATACCACACTTCTTACAAAATTCCTTGAATTCATTCCCATAGAACTCTCCACCATTATCTATCCTCAATGTCTTTATTTTCTTTTCTGACTGATTTTCTACATGAGCCTTAAATTATTTAAACTTGGAAAATACTTCAGATTTCTTTCGAAGGAAATAAATCCATATGTTCCTTGAGAAATCATCTATAAATGAAACACAATACATAGATTTTCCTAATGATAGAACAAGAACAGGTCCAAACACATCACTATGTATTAATTCTAGAATTCCCTTTACTCTTGTAGTACCAAATGCAAATCTTACTCAATTTTGTTTTCCATATATGCAATGTTCACAGAAATCAAAATCCAGATTGCAATCAGTCATACCTTCAACCATACCTTTACCTTGTAATGCTAGAAGTCCCTTTTCTCTGATATGCCCCAATCTTTGATGCCATAGCATTGTCTTTCCTCCTGAGGCAGTCAAGGTTTTGTCATCTTTACCTCCTTCCTCTAGCACAACAGAATTGTTACATTCATCAATGATGGTTTTTCCCAATAGTTTGTACAGAGTTCCATACCGAACTCCCCTCTTTAATACCATTTATCCTCGAACCATTTTTCAACCGCCATCTCCACACACAGTCTTTACACCTGCAACATCCATATTTTCAATAGATATCAAGTTTTTTTCTAGATTTGGAATGTGTAGCACTCTAGGCAGAGTTATAATCCTTCAATCCTTTAGTTTTAGCTTGACTCTACCACGTCCAATGATACTGGCTGGTGAATCATCTCCCAAGTACACATCTCCTCCATTGTACTTTTCATATTCATAGAACCACTCCCTATGAGGGGTCATATGACTTGAGTCAATCAGTCATATATCACATTCTGAAGGATTACCTGTGGAAGCTAGGTACACATCCCCTCCTTCTTCTGAGGATTCATTCGCCTCTATGGAAGGGGTATCCTCATATCCCTTTTCTTTCTCAACATTCTTAGATTTGCATTCATTTTTATAGTGCCCAACTTTACCGCATTTCTAACACTTCCTTATTCCTTTTCCTAGGGATCTAGATCTACCCTTTGATTTAGATCTCCCCCCAGATCCTTTATTTTTGTTTCTCTCTTGGGGGAGACCTCTCACAAACAAGGCATCCATGCTATGATTATCCATGGTTTTCCGCCTCATCTCTTGTGATAGTAGGGATGATACAATTTCATCAAATTTTAAGGTCGCCTGGCTAGCACTACCTATTGCAACAATTAGGTTGTCCCAGGAATCCGACAAAGAACACAATAATGTAATACATTTATCTTCTTTAGCCATTTTAATACCAACAGAGGTTATCTGACTTACCAGAGTATTGTAGACATTCAAATGCTCTATTATAGTCACATTCTCGTCCATTTTGAGGTGAAACAACTTCTTTTGCAGAAACAGCTTGTTCACAAGGGGTTTTGATTGATACAAACTCCCTAGTTTTTCCCATAGCTTTACTGCACTATGTTCACCAGATATGTTCAACAACACAGAGTATGATAAGCACAATCGTATTGTACTCCTCTCCCTTCTTTCTAATTTATCCCAATCATCTTGTGACATTGCAGTGGGTTTCGTAACCAGATCCACAGCAATCCATTGTTCCCGATCTACCAGAAGATCCTCCATTTTGAGCTTCCATAGCTCAAAATTTTGGCCGTTAAATTTCTCGATCTCAATTCTTGAAGTGCTCGCCATTCTCTTTCAATGCACAAATCAACACTGCAAATATCCCACTGAACCCAGGTTTATCACAGACCCGAGATCTATCAACCGCGTCGAACCCTTCGCAGCAAAGGCGTCCCCTTGATGCCAAAATCGAGCTTTGACACCACATGTAAGTTTTAAACCCATGTAGAGAAGCAAAGCATACAGATTATTTTAAGAAAAATAGAGATCACAACACATCATTCACACATAAACACAGAGATTTACCCTGGAAACCCTTAACTGAGAAAAACTTGGAGCCACACCTCTTATATTCTCTTCACTACATTATGAATCCTCACAATACAAAATATAGGTATTCTACAACATCCAAATACCCTAATCCATTAACCTGGATTAGAAAAAGACTCCAATCCATTAACCGAGATTAAGTTACATATTTTTAGACAAATTCTAAAAATAGCCACAAACAGCTATAAATAGCCATAAAATCTATAAATAGCCAAAAAAATTTGCTTGTTGTGCTCGCATCGGAAACAGCTTAATGACCATTTCCATCGAAGGTGCTTTTGGGATCGTTGAGCTGCAGCGCTGACATGTGCACCTCCCGTCCATATGTACATGCAAAGAATATAACATATACCCAACATGTTTTAACCAGTTCAAAGAAAAAAATTAATATAGCCAAGATAAGAACAAACTCTCATGAGCTCCATAGTGAAACAGGTCATTGGACGGTTCCTAAAACACCTTGGGTGGAAAGGATCTGTCGTCTCTGTGAGAATAGGAACATTGAAGATGAAAATCACTTCCTCTTAGAGTGCCCTGCATACACCCACATTAGATCTCAATTTTATAATCTTTGTTACAATACCAACCTTCCTAGCCTTTTAACTTGTCAAAATTATAGTGAGCTCGGGACGCTTCTCACCAAACTTTTTTATCAAAGGAATACAATTTTAAAGCAAACTAATTAATTTGTTTGTTTGGGTCCGATAAACCAAAGTTTGGTCTCAGTGGACGCTAATCATCATCATCATCAATATAACTTCTCAAAACCTAGAGAAAGAAACGAGTGAAGGAGGATACATTCTTTTATAAAATAACAAAGATAACAAAGCATGTCATTTAGTAACTTTCTCTATGAGTATGCTTCATTCTTACTTGTAAAATCTAAAGAAAGTAACTATTAGCACAACCACAAGTCTAGGTGTACCTAGCCACTTAGTTTTGTAGAGATGGGTGGATGTTAAACACATAGTAAACATTAAACTCATTACGAGGTCCTTATAAATATCCATTTAAGGTATATCATAAATATTCAACTAATTAAAAAAACATAAAAGAAATATTATTTAATAAAATAAAATAAAAAAACTAACACAAAGTATAAAACTTTAGCGAATTATAGTTTTATAAATAATTAAATAGTGACTTATTAAGTGAATCTTATTTAAATTGTAATTAAGATTCATTCAAGAATAACAAGATATGGCCACCATGAAATGAATCTCCATTGTACACTTGTTACACTCAAACCTGTTAATCTTGTTGAGCCCCTAAATGAAGTTCAAAATATGAGATAATATCTAAACACCTATCTGCCTAATTAAGGAGGATACATTCTTAAGGATGCTAAGAGCATCTCTCCTAATCACTTTGGCACATTACAATGTAGGATTACAACCATATTTATAAGGTTTTTTACAAGCAAATACAGTAGCAAGAAACCAAGGGCTACTAAAACCATTTGCCTGAAACCACTTACATCCTTGCTCATTCCAACCACTTACATCTTTGTTCATTCCCAAGTCAAGGTTAACGCTAATATGTAAATGTTCATTGTTAGTTATAGATATAAACAAGTCATTTCTCAAAAACATTTGGATATGTTTTTCAAATTCCAATTTATTGTGGAAGTCTATATTTTTTAAATTACTTAAGCAAGGTGGCCATTTCCCTCCCAAGTAGAAACTTTTATTAGACATTTTTGTAAATTAAAAAATATTTACACTTCAAAAGATTTAGCCCTCTCTAAGCTTAATAAAGTCATACTTAAAATAAATCTATACTTATAAATAATTAAAAAACAATAAAACATGATACTTAGTAACTTCCTTTATCAGTATGTCTTACTTATCTCTTATTAAAATTGCGACTTGTTTAGAGTTGCCACCTATCATTGAGCTTTTTATCACATATTTTCATACAACGACAAACATTTTCCTTAATTTTTTGTTGTTGTGCTAGTCTCTTTTAGAATACCAAACACCTAAGAAGATTAACCATACTTTTCATGTGCTTCAATACTTGTTGTCCAACGCTTGTGATGAATACTTCCTTTTAGAAATTTTAACAAAGATTAACTAACGTTGAGAAATGATTAAAGATGACTAAAGACTTATTTGATGGTTTAGTTAAAAACAATGTAAGTTCTATAAAGTAATAGTTATATATTTATTTTATATTTTAAAATTTAGA
>LPNX010157931.1:38432-53087 GCA_001517045.1 Pseudotsuga menziesii
AAAATATTAGTTATTAAGTAATAACCAATATAAATAAAGAAAAAAATAGATAAATACTAAAGAATCAAATTTATAATCTAAAAATGAATAACACAATATTTCATTGAAATCATAGTTTTACACCATCTCCAATGAAATTATTGATGGACAATTCCATGGAAGCTTGGTAGGCCTACACTATCCAGCTTAGATAGCAAGATTTGTTCGTAGTGAGTATTTAATGCTCATCTTCTTTAATCCATACTTCTCTACAAGTATAAACATAATAGAAAGCTAAGAATTGTCTATGGGTGAATCCATGAAGATGGGTGTCTATTTTGGGGGGTCTTATGAGAAAATAAATTTGATTTTTTCATGTTTTTCAACTTTGGGCTAACGAAAGTGATATTTTCATTTAGAATTTCACTTTCAAGTAAAAACAAAACTTTTAGAGAATTATGTCAGCTTTCTATTCATAATTTTTTGAATTTTTTTTATTCAGATTTGATATGTTGTTTCGGAAAATGTTTGGCAGTGTGTTCTTATAAAATGAAAGGACTAAAAAATAGTCATGTTTGGTTGCGCCCGTAAAATCATTGTTAAAGTCATGTTTTGCAAAAAAAAAATATGCTATGACAATCTACACACAATATACTATTGTGATGACTATAACTTTGTAACCAACGGATCTATATACTAATTATAATATTTTTTTGAATTCAATCAATGGGAAAACCTTGTCGGTTTTAAACATGTTTTTGGTTGCGCCACTTTTCTCTCAATTGACTATAAAACTTAAAAATCTACGAATACCCTTTTGAAGTAGACACTCCAATTAAGTGCACCATTTTTGTTTCAATTTGTTTGGCGATGTATTTTTAAAGTTATATATTTTTCATTTCACCACATTTTGAAAAAGATGAAACTAAACTCGACACATGTTAAGAAACAAAAAAAATAAAAATATCGGATCTCACCTATACACAACAAAATCTATACCTACAGAAAGTAGATTTAATGACGAAACTAAAGGCATCAAGTGTGACAGTCAATTTGTAGTGTAAGGCATCCATTTTACCTTCCGAAAATGGAGAAACCTGAAAACTGTGTAGGTTACAGGTTTCAGAGGTTATTTGGCTGAATAATTATTCGACCAAACAATGTTTTTTCGTAACGACGACATTACAAATAAGGTTGTTCAGCCGAAAATTAAGTGCAAAAAAAAATTCGTTAGTCGGAAAAAATAATCATATAAATAAAACCAAAGAGCTTCATTATTTTTGCACCTCCCTCATTATTTTCGCACCTCTTCATTTCATATAAGTAAAATGAAAGAGCCCCATTATTTTCTCAGCTTTTCATTTCATATAAGTAAAAGTATTTTTGAAGGAATTTTCAGAGGAGATTTCTTTTGCCAAAGAGTTTTTAGAAGGTATTTTTCCTCTTATTTATAATCCAGGGGTACATTCAAAGAAGTTTTTCCCAAGGCGTTTTTTGTCAAAGATTTTGTGTTCTAAAGTAATTTTGAAAAGAAGTTATTTCTTTGCAAGAAGTTTTTTTATAAAGTATTTTTCCAAGATATTTTTCCAAAGTAGGTTATTTGTTTGCAATGGGTTTCTTTCCAAAGAGTTTTTTTTTTTTTTCAAAAAGTTTTTTCCCAAGGTATTTTTGCAAAGTAGGTTCTTTGCAATGGGTCTTTTCCAAAGAGTTTATTTGCAAAGTATTTTTGCAAATGAGTTTTTTTTTCCAAAATATTTATATAAGTTGTTTTTTCAAATAAGGGTTTTTTTCAAAGAGTTTTTTTTCTTCTAATTGTTTTACAAAGAAGATTTCTTTACAAGGTGTTCTTATTTTTTTCCAATGGTTTTTCAAAAGGAGATTAAGCAATCATGGGCAATAAAAGAAACCGTAAAAAAAAAGTGATCGTAAATGTGATGACGATGCTAATAGGGAAAAACTAAAACTCAGAAATACAGCCAAAAGAGCAAGGGTTGCAGAAACGGAAGAAATAAATGAAGATATAAGAACATATTTACATGACAATGTTGATGAAATGGAAATGGAAAATAGGGTACAAGAAGAGCAAATGGAAGTTGAAGAAACCATTGTTGACGTAAATAGTGATTTACATGTTAATGTTGATGAAGTTAATATTGAAGATCAAAACCAAGATCCAGAAATTGGACCTAGTATGTATATATCATGTATTTTCGAAATTCATTTTTTATAATGAATTGTATTTTTGGACATATGTTAAATTTAATTTAATTTGATGTATAGGTACTTTCACCATTGATGATGAAATGTTGGAAGACATTGATTGCGACAAATATGGAGAAAAATTACCCATACATGTTGCACGATATCATGCTACAAAAATTTATGATGATATTCTCAAAGATTGTTCAATAGCAGGACAAGCGCAAATTTTGAGATGTTTATTGGTGTCTAAGAAGTTAGAAGGTGCTACGTCATTATTGGGTATTCACAAGGCAACAAAAGAGTGGAAATTGAAACATAATGTGATAGAAAATATAGGTGATACAATAAAAAATTTGGAAAATCCAAAAAGAAAGATACCAGTGCTACAAGACAACAATTGTTTTAGCTAGTACTAGACAAAAACGTTTGACAACACAACTAGCACAAGCAATTGGAACCTCAAGAAAGACATTATACAAACATGGCAAATTCAGAATGCAAATAGATGAAAATGATGAACTTGCTTGCTGGGCAATTATTTGTAGACAACCTTACAAAGATAGAATGGGAGAAGGTGTTAAAGATATTGTACAGAAATATTGGTTGGAACATGCTCGAGTTTCACCAAATTCAAGGGATGTGATACGACAAACAGTATCATGAAATATATATGAAAGTCGTCCAAAACATATAATGGAAATGACACAAGTACAATTGTTCAATAAATTCAAGCAAGATCATCGTGGAATTAATATGTCGATCACTACATTTGTGCAACAAAAACCATGGTATGTTAGACCTATTACTATACGTGACACATGTTGTTGTCATTATCATGTTCAATTTCAATTATATTACGACATGTTTCTTGAATTTGGTAAAATGTTTTGGACAAATTCATTACCTCCACCCACAGTACGTGAATTCTTATCTCAAACCCTATGTGAAAGAAATCACGATGAAGTATTTTATAATAAGAAATGTGCCAATGGAAAACATTGTCATGGTTGTGGAAATCTTGTTTTATTCAACAATAAATACCCTATTGATAATGATCAGTCGCTTTCAAATGTAACCGTCGATTGGAGAAGATATGAATACAACAATTATTCTACAAGTTCTAGTGATGCACATTCCAAAAGAATTGAATTGCGAGAAGATAAAATATGTGTGACAGATTTTCTCAAGAAATTTGAAAGTGAAATTTATAAGTACACCAAGCATTCACATAGAGCACAATGGCAAGAACTTCAATTCAAACATTCCCGTGAAATTTTTCCAACTAGAACAATTTTTTCTGTAGTTGATTTTGCAGAAAACTACACATTTGCCGCACAAAAAGAGATTCAAAGTGAATACTATCATTCTGACCAAGTTTCAATATTTTTCCATGTTCTATATAGACATTCTCAACAAGATGCTGATGGCATTGAAAGCACGTGTGACAATCGACATGTGATTAAATAATATCACTTGTATATCAGCGATGATCGTACACACAATACACATTTTGCTCAACATTGTATTGAAAAAAATTTCTATGATTCACTAAAAAGTCATAAAGTTGAATTCAATGAACATTGGATATGGTCGGATGGATGTGCAGGACAATTTAAATCTTCACGACCATTTTTTTGGTTATGTTGACTTCATAAAGAAATGAACATTAAACATTGCTAGAATTTCTTTGAAACTGGACATGGAATAGGTGAACATGATGGTGCAGGAGCATGCGTAAAGAGAGCACTTCGAGATGGAAAATGAACCATTCTTCTAAACGATTTCATTCAGCTGAAGAGGTTGTCCAATGGTGTAAATCAAATCTAAGCCATGATTGTAGTCAACAACCAAAATATGTGTGTAGGTATATACATTATTTTTGTAATTTATATTAATTGTCAATTTTAAAAAATGTATGTACTAGCATTGAAGTATTTGTACACTAACATTAAAAGTTGTCATTTGTGATTTATCATTTATTGTGTAGGTTTTTTTGGCTTGTTGGGGTCCAAGATATAGATAGATCAATGCCATATGAAGCTAACACCCTACATGGGACTAGAGAACTTCACTCTATTCAAACAAAATCCTTCCAAAATGTGTTTGCATTTGATAGTAGAAAGAAAACAAGTTTTTGTCATATTTGCACTGAAAATGTTGAAACTACAGAAGTTTATGAAAACATAACGAACAACTACGTAAAACATTGGAAACACACAGAGATTAATCCAAAAGGAAAAATGCCACTAGCAAACATAGAAGAATTAGAATCAGAAGAAATAAAAATATCATCTGATGATAATAGAATTTCAGATCTTGTTAGAGAAGATAATGATGTTGTTTATTGTTCAATATTGTCCATCACCTTATGTTTATATAGTCAATTTAATTCACTTAACTCCAATGCCAATTGTAATTTGCACAGGAGATATTTTCACTATGATTACACCTTTAGACAACAATGAAGACGTAAAATATTATTTGATGCGATGCACCAAAGGAAAAATGAAGTTATTGGAGGACTACAATGACAACGAATTTACATACAAAAGAGGATCCATCATTTTAAAATGCTATTTTTTGCAGCAAACTCGTATGACTGAAAATTATGTCAACTTTCAAGATTATGAACCTAATGTTATATGTTGTTAGTATAGTCATTTAGTATGTGCATCTCGAATAAAATTAGAACAAGTTGTATAAAAAAAAACCTTAAAAAATAGAAAATGGAAACTGTCCAAATATGACCATGAACAGATAATTGAGGACGGAATTCCATTGCAATGTTTTTTAACTATATCATTTCTTGTTCTATGTTAATATTGGCTATCATATCAGTCATTGAACTTTAATTTATTAAAATTCAAAATCAAGTTACTAATGTTACCTTAGTAATAAAAAAATATTAGAATTCAAAATCAAGTTGCTTTAATGTTACCTTAAAAAATTGATGGATTGAGCTATAATTTATTAGAATTCAGAATCAAATTACTAATTTTACTTTATTAATAAAAAATATTCCTATCAAAACTTCTTAACATTCCTAACATTCACTCATACATTCATATATTTACGCCCATCAAAACTTCCTAACATTACTAACATTTTCTAACCATTCCTAACATTCACTCATACATTCATATATTTACGCCTATCAAAACTTCCTAACATTACTAACATTTCCTAACATTCACAACATTGATTCCTAACATTAAATTGCATCTAACATTCCTAACATTCCTAAAATTCTAAACGTTTCAACATTAAAAATTATATGTTACATATACAAACATACATAAATTTACTAATACAAACATTCATATATTTGCACCTATCTAAACATCCTAACATTCATTCTTAACATTCCTCATCCCCATTCCCACATCCACTCCTAACATTTCCCATGTATATATAGTCAATTTAATTCACTTAACTCTTAAGGTTAACATTCCCCATATTCATTCTTAACATTCCTAACATTCCTAACCTTTACATATACATGTATATAATCCAAAAAACAATATCTAAAATCAATGTAACAAATTGAATTGCTTTCATTCTTAAGGTTAACATTCTCCATATTCATTATTAACATTCCTAACATTCCCAACCTTCACATATATATGTATATAATCCCAAAAAAAATATCTAAGATCAATGTATGTATGTATATAATCCAAAAAAACATTCATTAACATGTATATAATAAAAAAACAGTCATGAACATCTAAGTTCAATGTACATGTGTATATAATCCAAAAAAACATTCATGAACATTAGAGCTCAATGTACATATATATAATAATAAAAAACAGTCATATATATAATCAAAAAAACAGTCATGAACATCTAAGTTCAATGTACATGTGTATATAATCAAAATAACATTCATGAACATGTGTATAATCCTAAAATTAAGCTATTCGATGCCTGAATCAAAGAATTCCATCACTACCCTCCATTAGAGTCTTCCCTTTTACTCATAACAATCTAAAACATGTATAAAAACAAATTATGAATATCATAAATCATTTAAACAATTTTAAATTAAAATCAAAACATTAAAACATTAAACTAATATATAAAAGATCAATACAATTACTAACAAAATTACCTCAAATTCTCCATCATTCAATGGAGTCTTCTCTTCGCCTCTAAAGGGTGGATGAGATCCAAGCTACAACATGTATAAAAATAGTTTATAAAGCTTACAAACTATTTAAACTATTTTAAACCAAAACAAATAAAATAAAATATTAAACTTACAATTCCACCACTATCCTCCAATGGAGTCTTCCTTTTGCCTCGAAAGATTGAAGAGATCCAAGCTTCAACATATATACAAGCAATTTACAAATGTCAAAAATTATTTAAACTAATTAAACTTATATATCATAAAACAATTTGGATAATATTACATACCTTGAAGAAGAAACATGTAAAAACATTACTACTTTTGCTTCCTCTAAATGTTATATGTAGGTCTGTAAATATGGGTCGAGGAGTAGTAGGAGTCATAGATTTGATCAATAATATCTATAACTCATAATACTCCAAGACCCATCTCTACAAATAAAGATAAATGACCCTTCTTTATATCAATGACACTGCAACCATAAATGATAAGGAGAAATCATCTCTACCACTATCGCCACGTCGATGATCAATTGAATGTGAACTATACAATAAGCCTGAATCCAGAGGTGACCACGATAATCTTTGATTTTCATTTCGGACACCAACTCCCAAAAAATGTAATGACCGCCTACACTTCTGTCTCAAGGCTTCTCTCTTTCCATTGAATATGACATCTACAAATTTACAGAAATATCAATTTCTACATGTTAATTAATCAAATTAAAAAACCTAGCTACTATAAAAACTAAGATTTCAATAAGGACCTAGATATCCCTAATATTATCTAATAGTTCTTTAAATGATTATAGCTAATTTATTATCTAATTCCATATCAATTTCTACATGTTAATTTTAATCAACTTCAAAAACCTAGCTACTATAAAAACTAAGATATCAATAAGAACCTAGATATACCTAATATTATCTAATAGTTCTTTAAATGATTAGAGTTAATTTATTATCTATTTTCATTTGAGATGATATCTACAAGATTACACAAATGAACTCATATCATATTCAAATTCTACATGTTAATTCCTCATCTTCAAAGACCTAGCCACTAAAAAAACTAAGTTTTTAATGAAGACCTATATGTCCTTAATATTATCTAATATATCAACTCATAACATATTCAAACTCTGCATGTTAATGCCTCAACTTCAAAGAACTAACTACTATAAAAACTAAGTTTTTATTACCTAAATGTCCCTCATATTATCTAATAGTTCTTAAAATGAAAATAGGTACACTATTGTTGGATGTATAAAAAATTAATGTAGCAATCTTTTTGTTTTTTATGTGTTTTAAATTTTTAAAACTACCTTTTTAATACAGACCTAAATGTCCCTAATATTATCTAATAGTTCTTAAAATGAAAATTGCTACACTATTGTTGGATGTATAAAAAATTAATGTAGCAATCTCTATGTTTTTTATGTATTTTAGATTTTTAAAATTAATAAAACCAATATCATCAAATATGAAATTAAAACTACATTTTTTTATGTCAACTACAAATATTTTCATTATTCCATAAAATCATAAAAAATATCCCTTATACTAAGTAAACTGATTAGAGTCACAGTTGATGAACTCTGCATGGATAGGGTTCATCAACTCTATCCACATGGACAGGGTTAAGTTCATCACTTCATGTAAATAGAGTTAATCAACTCTATCCATGGACACAGTATTCATTCATGAACTTTGTCCATGAACAGTATTCACAATATCTTAATATAATAGTAAGTATAAATTGTAACTAATAAGCATTATACAAGTTATATGTTTCTTTTATGTTTTAGATTAAAAATACATAAGATAAAGCAGATCAGTAATAAAAAAATCTGATGTTTTATGTGTAATAATGGTTTTTTTATGATTTATATTAAAACTACTAAAATATGTTTGTCTAAATGAACTATGTTTTGCTAAGTATATTCCATTGTCTTGTCTATTTGGACAGATTTGATTTACTCTATTCACATGTGGACAGAGTTGATGAACTCTGTCCAAATGGACAGTTCATCAACTGTGTCCGTTTTGAGAAAGTTCTTTAACTTTGTCTATTTGGAGAGATTACTTCAACTCTGTTCATCTATACAAAGTTCTTGAACTGTCCATCCGAGTGTTGATCAACTCTAAAATACTAAAACTACTAAAATACGTTTTACTAAGTAAAGTTATCAGAGAAAGAGTTGATGAAGTCTGAATGAACTATGTTTTGCTAAGTATAATCCATTGTCTTGTCTATTTGGACAGATTTGATTTTCTCTATTCACATGTGCACAGAGTTGATGAAATCTGTCCAAATGGACAGAGTTCATCAAATCTGTCCATTTTGAGAGAGTTCTTTAACTCTGTCTATTTGAAGAGAATTCTTCAACTCTGTCCATCTAGACAGAGTTCATGAACTTTCCATCTGAGTGTTGATCAACTATGTCCAAATGGACAGAGTTCATGAACTCCTTCCATTCTATTTAAATTATTACTTATAATTTAAGTTAAAATTATTTCATTCTAATTAAAATATATTATATTAAATTCTAAAACCATAGAATTTATAATTAAAATAAACAAAAACTTATCCAAATGGACTCTGTCCATTTGGACAGAGTTGATGAACTCTGTCCATTTGGACAGAGTTCATCCACTTTGTTAACATGGACAAAGTTCATCTACTCTGTTAACATGGACAAATTTCATAGACATATAGATATTAATTAAAATTAAAATTATAAGATTTATACAACAACAAATAACATATGCAAACTTTAACACTGCAATACTATGACAAAAAATGAATGTCATTGACTACAACAAGAGATAAATCACATATTAAAAATTTCATTTCAAATTATAGAAGAAATTTCATAAAATATTACCTGACACGGAGGAGCACAACAAGACCAGACCATGAACAGACCATCCAAGGAAAGACCACAAACACCACCACGATGTGTCCTCCACGAACAGACCTCCATGCCGAACAGACCTCCACAGCGAACAGTCCATCACAAAGCGACCTCCACGAACAGACCTCCACACCGACAGGAAACTAGTATGTCCACGTCAGGAGAACCGGTGACGAGGACAGGGATGATGGACAACAATAGAGAAATCGGATGACAGAAGAAACGCAACCAAATGAAGACAAATGACTGCATGCAAAAACAATGAAAATGGGGCTGGAGCTTGCCTTTTATGCGAAATAATTATTCAGCCGAACAGCTATTCGGCCGAACAGTTGTTCAATCGAACAACTATTCGGCCGAACAAGTATTAAAATGACCGTAAAAAATTTTGGCCGGCTATGCGTTCTGTCAAATTAAATGGTTCACCGTTAACGTTATTCGGTCGAATAAAGAATTAGTTATTCCGTCGAATAAATATAGTTATTCGGCCGAATAACATTTGCTATGTTGTTTGGACACCCAATTCTCACGGAAGTGTTACCCAACTTCACGTTTTCACCCCTATATGAAGAAATATGATATCATTCAACAGAAAACACTCTTGTGACTCAAATATCACTTATCTGCTTTTTTATCTTGTAAAAAGAAAATGAAGAATAAAAATGGAGTACAAACTATATGATAAGCAATGATTTCATGTCGAAATCATTCATTGTTTTCAGCTCTATGTGCCACAACCATGTTGTCAAGAATTGCAGATTATACTCAGAACCTTTATGTCATGTCCTGTCTCGGAAAAGGAAGTCCGGTGCAATAACATTATTCACCTTCCTTTTTATTTTGTGTCGCTTTTTATCCAAAATTATGTGTTTACGGTTCACCATTGCAAGTGCAAAATCTTCTTTGTCTGCGATAGCATAACGCATCGAATCAAATTTACAAGAATATCGCATGATGTCACACATCAAATTGAATTTACATTAACATCGCCTGACACAATACATTAAATCAATATCTATAACCGAGCTAATTGGTGGATCGAAAATATAGCAAAACCCTAGTACCGATCGTTTTATCAGAGTACTGCAAACTCCACGTAAGGAAATGGCACTTAAAATATCCAATTGGATTACAACAGGTTCAAAACACTTGTACCAAAATTCACACCATAAAAGCAAGAGGAAGTTGAACTTAAAAAAAATCCAATTTGGTTACAATGTGCATGCATATTGACATTTTAAAATACTTTTATATGCATTTGTAAACTGATGGGACAGTTCTATTTCATGGTTTTGATGGCTTGTGAGTTAGGAGGTAGAGAGTATGTCTTTATGTTTTTCTTTATAAAAATATATAAATTCAATGTTTGAATGTATATGGGAGTACCCATTGACTTGGAGATGGAAGACTTTGTATAAATCGAAAGGATTAAGAGTAGACACGGTTGAATCTGAAGTGAAAATTAAAGAAAACAGATCCATGGTCGAGATGTGGTGAATCTTGTGAACCAATTAATTTCTGCGCTGGAAGTGTGTACTCTTCATTGGTGGAGTGAAGAAAATCCGAATGAAAAGGGCATGTCCGCTGACTGAAGAGAGGGGTGATCAAAACTGGTTACAAAGCAGATCATTTTAAAATTTCTGACCGTTATTATATCTCGTGATTTGACAAGGACTGAAGAAGGAGGCATGGAGTTGATCGGTTAAATACACGTTCTGAAAATGATCAGGCTTTATTCTCGTATTCTTTCCACATAACTTCTTCCTTCGCCAAGTCCATCCTTATTTTAAACTCACTTTGCGTTCTTTCTGATCAATCTGCCTCTAAATTGGTACAATTTGTAGGAAGAAGAAAAGGAACCAGAGAGAAAATGCAGGCTATTGCAGGAAGAAAATGTTTCTCACCTCTGGAGAGGCGCAACTAGGTTTAGGGATAGAGAACTTTTTGTAGTGGATCATCGATAAGGCCGCTAAATTTGGCAGTGACTAAGGGACCTTCTGTTAAAATTCCCAAGGGCGCACTAAGTCTGAATTCGTCCCTTCCAAACCCCCAAAATTCATGCCCCTAAAACAACAAACGCCGCCCACAAACGATCACAACAAATGCAGATTTTACTTATAGAATCCAGGAAGAAAATAATTCATTTCGAATAGTTTTGACAATCGAAAACAGGGAAACTATGATGGTTTCAAAGCAAGAAATTGCAGAGCGCCTGAAGGAAATTATGTAGATAGCAAACTTAACAACTACTACAAATTTGAGCATACGACGTAATTTGGAAGAGGAACTCGAAATTGATTTAACAAGCAAGAAGGCCTTCATCAGAGAGAAAGTAGACCTTTATTTATTGCAACAGCAACAGTTACTGGAGAACAATGAGGTTAAACAAGAAGACGACAAGGGAATAGAAAATGAGGTTAAAGAAGAAGATAAGTCTTATGAACATCCTAGCGATGAACAAGAGGACGAAGAAGAAGATGAGCTCAAATGTAGTGGCACATGGAGCAAGAAAAGAAGTACCCATTTCATTGTTTACGTTTTCCTCATCGCTTATTTTCCAGTCCGTTGGCACTAAAGTGAACCGACACATGGTGAGATTCTATTTGCTAGGGGGACGAGGAAGAACCGACACATGGCGATATTTTATTTGCTAGGGGGATGAGGAATCTTATGAGACCATGTCTCCATTGAGAATGCCTCCGGCGTAAATATTAATTTAATGAAAGTCCAACGTTATTTTGTGTATCAAAATAACTCATCTATCTATAGGTTTGATTTGATTGCATAGTTTTTTTTTTCTTTAATTTTTTCATTTATATTTTGTCGTTTATATTATGATTTGATTGCATAATTTTTTTTAATTTTGTCTTTTATATTCTTATGTTTAAAATAATTTGTTCAATTTTCCAACCAACTCTCAGATATAATAAAAATTGCAAGAAGAGCTATCAAGGAAGTTATTGAAGAGTCTCTAAAAATTAACAAGATAAATAGTTACAAAACCTTAGTTAAAGAAAAAAATACACTATATAAATAAAAAAGAAGGAAAATCTTTTACATCTCTAAGGTAGCTCCTATAAAATTTTGGAGACATACTTTAACTAGTAAAACTAAAGATAATAATAGGATTTTTTTGAAAGATTGGAATTCCTATCTCAAAAATCTTTATGAATCCCTCGATGACATTGATAACATTCGAACCCTCCTTAGGAAGGAAGGCGTTTTTTCTTTAGCAGACATTGATTTTGGGGTTAGGTTCCTTGCAAATGGAAAAGCTAGGAACATTGAAGGATACCAAGCAAAAATCTTAAAAATTGGAAGACCGGTCCTCATTCCTCACATCCACAAAATCTTCAATCCAGTGGTCAAGCAAATTTTCCCTAATCCTTGGGACACTGGAAAATTTTAGATACAGTCCATAGAAATAACTCATGGAATAGATATAAAGAAGAGTAAAAGGTTCCTTTCAAGTTGAGAGTTCTCGCGATAAGATTGTACGAGATTGTCATTACAAAATTTAAGAGCACTGAGGGATGGTCAAAAGATATTAATTGCAATATTGGATTTAAACAAGGTTTCCCCCTATCTCTTACCCTTTTCAGCATATACCGCATTAGAGGAAATTTGAGGTCTAAAATGGGCCTCCTAAGGAAAATAATAAAATAATAGTTAAAATAATAAAATAATAGTTAAAATAATAAAATAATAGTTATTAATTTTGGAGGAAGAATAAAAAAAACTACTTTTTTTGTTCGTATTTTCGACATATCTCCCTTTGTTTTTACTCAAATTCTAAGCGGGAAAGCTCGTTGGATGCGGAATTTAATTCTGCATCCAACGAGTACCCACACTGCATTTTTTTTACAGACCCCGCTACCCCAAAAACAAGAAATACCTGAAAAACATGATGATGATGTCATCATCATGTTTTTCAGGTATTTCTTGTTTTTGGGGTAGCGAGGTCCATCAAAAGTATGTAGTGTGGGTACTCGTTGGATGTGGAATTAAATTCCACATCCAATGAGCACTCCCGCTTGAAATTTGAGTAAAAACATAGGGAGATATGTCGAAAATACGAACAAAAAAAAGTAGTTTTCTTTTATAACAAATATGTCAATTCAACCATTATGGTTGACTCATTTTATTGAAATTCTATTGGTTCTTGAATTCCAACTTGCAAAATTGATTGTTGGCGCGTTTTCTTATAAGGCCCATTTTAGACCCCAAATTTCCTCTAATGATCGATAAGCTAGAAGGTTGTTTAGAAGAAGCAGGTTGTGTTGGCATGGCCTTATCTAGAATAGTCATCATCCTTGTTCTCTATGCGGATGATATCGTTCTTACGAAAATGTGTCCCTTTGATCTTGATAAGCAATAAAGAATTCTTAAGGATTTCTGCTTTAATATGGGTGTGACTATTTAACACCGATAAAACAAAAGTTATGATAATCAAGTCAAAGAAGGTCACTTACACTAATTTTGTATATGTTAATAGCAACTTGGAGGAATTATCTTCTTACAAATATCTCGGAATTGATATTCGTCACAAGCTTAATTAGAACTATAGCATTTAGAAACGGATTAATGGAGGGTGGAAAGCTTATTTTGGTCTTGAAATCAATTGTAAATTAGAAAACCTTGTGATTTGGGATAAAAATAAGTTTATTTTTGAAATCTTGCCACTCCTGTTATCTTGTACAATTGTGAAGTTTGGGGTTCTAGCATCTCTAGAGAATAATGGTGAAAGATTGAACAAATCCAAAAGTGTTGAACATAATGTATAACCTCAAAATTAATAGAAATACACCCTACCCTATTCTTCTTCTATAAGTGGGTCTTTCCCCCATCGATAACATCGGTATGACCAGGTTCCTAATGTACACGTATAGGATAAATAACATGAGAGAAAATAGAATTCCTAAAATTTCTTTAAAATCCAGTCAAGACCAACTTCAGCTCAAGAGAAGCTCGTATAAAGACGCCATGGCTTGGTTAAACCATTTGGGAATTGACAAAATGTTGCTTTGCAAGATAGTATCAATAACATTAAAAAAATACCAGCACATCTAAGTTTAAAGAGAAAATGTGCGGTGATAAATAATTAGAGGTTAAAAGAAAATTAAGATACTATAAGGAGCACTTTAATCTTGATATGGAAGAAAAAAATATATGTGTTAACTAGTTTTTAAGAAGGAAGTTAATATAGCAAAAATAAGAACAAACTCTCATGAGATTCATAGTGAAACTAGACGTTGGACAATTCCTAAAACACCATGGGTGAAAACATTAGAGGAATTTTGGGGTCTAAAATGGGCCAACTAAGGAAAATAATAAAATAATGGTTAAAATAATAAAATAATATTAATTAATTTTGGAGGAAGAAAGAAAAAAACTACTTTTTGTGTTCGTATTTTTGACATAT
>LPNX010157931.1:53275-73186 GCA_001517045.1 Pseudotsuga menziesii
TTCCATCTTTGTGAGACTACGAACGTTGAGGATGAAAGTCACTTTCTCTTAGAATGTCATGCATACACCCAATTTAGATCGTAGTTTCATAATATTTGCTACAATACAAACCTCCCTAACCTTCTATCATGTCAAAACTATGATGAACTATAATTGCTTCTTTCTAAGCTTTTTAAGCATCAAAATAAAATTTTACAGCAATCCAAGTAGTCCTCTTAAGGTATGATAGATCATCGTTGGTCTCAATGGATGTTAACTACCATCATCGTCATCATTAAATTTATGATTAAAAAAACACATATTTTAATTATAAATTTTAATCCGTTATTTTAAATTACAATTAAACTCCTTTTAACATTTATTTTCTTATTGTTTTTTCTCATCAAAATTCATTTATTTTCCAAATACACCAAGTGACCATCCAAATTTGAACGGGTCTAACATATTTTCTCCACAAAAAGATATCACAACTCAAAATTTTATTGAAAAAATATGAACCATATTGTTCATTTAGCATAAGATCCTTACACATAGTCATCATCAGATATTGCTTAAAGATTACATAGAATGCTTCATATAATCTTCAGACATACATCCTGCATTTACAACAAACACAGTCCTTAATATGCTTCACAAGAGATTAAACTTTTACATCAACTTAAAAGATATTGTCCTCCACAATTCTATAAGAGAAAAGACTAAGTTTGCATCCACAAATGATTCACATGTATCATGGGCATGAGATTAAACAAAGAAGGGTCCTGGATCAAGTTCCTTGATTGTATATTTTTAAACCGCCCAAACTTTCAAGGTGCCTTCCAGAAACCATAGTCCCTTCTTAGAAAGGAGATTAGCTTGAACATTATGTTCCCTAAATATATGATGGAAATAGACTTCATCAAAAGATGCTAGAATCCTACATATGTCCTCATATAAAGATCTCAGATAAATGCTCTTTGGAATACTTTTTAAGTTGATCCAATTTAAGGATTCGGATGCGGGAGGAGCGTTTTGATGGAGGCAGTGACTAGGGTTTTCCCAGGTGAAGCAGGATGAGGGGTGGCCAGGCCGTGTTGGTCTTCCTATAGGCGATGGCTCTAGGCCTCCTGCAGTGTGCCATGGCGGCATCGGGGTAGGGGGATATTGCCCCAGAAGGAAGGGATCCTGCGCTTGGATGGGAGGAGTTAGATGAGGAAGGAAAGGGAGGCAGGAGTCACCCATGACCCAGGTCAGGAAAGAAGGCTGGATTGAGGGGGTGCTTGCCGAAGACTGCCTCCATCCCAGTGATTCAAATCAGATCTGAGGCAGCTAGAGGCAAGATTGAGTCATGGAAGGAAAAATCCCTAATAGGGAAATTTGTGGGGATATGGCCGAAGGAGAAAGACCTGATCAAATGGATAAATGGTGTGTGGAACCCTAAAGGTCACTACGACCTTCAGTTAGGCTCAAAGGGTTTCTTCACTATTATATTTTTTAACCAGGAAGAAAGAGATAGAGTCATGGAGGGAGGCCCATACTTCTTCTTCTCGGCTGGGTTATACCTTCACCCATGGAAGGAGCATTTTAACCTAGAGACGGAAGACATGACGATCGCCCTGGTCTAGATTCGCCTCTTCTCTCTTCCTGGTGAGTACTGGGATATGGAGACTCTGAGGGACATAGGAAACACTCTGGGTGAATTCATAAAAATAGCAGAACAAACCAAGATCCAAAGGTATACCTCCTTTGCACAGATCTGTGTCTATATGGATTTCTCTAGAGAACTCCCAAAAGCAATCAGTCTAAACTGGGAAGATGAAGAATGGATCCAGCCCATCGACTATGAGAAACTCCCCTTCAAATGTCGTCACTGTCATGACTATGGTCATCTTGGAAGGAACTGCCCCAAACTAAGCCCTGGGGCTGAACCATCTGCATCCCGTCAGGATAAAGACTCTGAAATGGATGGGTTCACTCAGGTCAAGAACAAAAGGAGAAGCAAAGGGGGAGGAAATCCCAATACTAAAAAGGAGCAGGGGACAAAGGAGTACAGACCCAGAAATTCCTTTGAGGCTTTAGGGTCAGTGAATGAGGACGGAGTAGTCCCAGTCGAGAAACTGGCAGCTGACCAGCAGGTCATCAAAACCCCAGAGGAAGAGGATGTCTAGCAGATGGAAGGGATGGAGAAAGAGGAAGGCGACGACATGAAACTAAACGAGCTAGACCTGGACGTGATTGAGGAAGAATGTGGGAAGAAGGGCCAATGTTACGTCTCACGATGCCAGATTGAACTCCTACACAAGGCAATCATTCGAACAGGCACCCATGAGAGTCTTGGGATCGACCCAAATGCCCAAAAAGGTAGTAAGAGGAAATCCCCAGAAGAAGAGCTACAAAGAGGAAGGAAGATGAATAAACAGTGCATAGCAGCAGTGGGAGTTTGACTAATTGAATCTGGTCAATACCCCACAATCAGGGCGTCCTTCTCTGAAGTTAAAAAGAGTTGTCAATGAAGATCATATCGTGGAATATAAGGAGGTGTGGCAACCGCAGGAAGTGGAAAATGCTAAATAGGAAAATTAAGCAGGAAACCCCAGATATTCTTTTCCTTCAAGAAACAAAGTCCATCCTTGGGGGTTTAGAGAATATTAAGGACAAAATTTGGAAAGGAGGTCATCTCATGGCTCTAGATGCAACTGGACAATCTAGAGGTGTGGAAATATTTTGGAAGCCTTGGACTATGGAGCTCTCTGACTGGCGAGCCAACAAGTTTTCTCTCATGGCAGACTTCTGCTTTCTGGATTCAGGGGTGAAGGGCTCCTTGGGGAATGTTTATGGCCCTAGAAGCTTCCCTGAGAAGCAGTATTTCATGGAACTTCTCAGCTGGTTCAAAGAGCAAACTGAGAGGGAACGTGGATGCTTGGTGGGGATTTCAACTTGATTGCCAATCTTGGGGAGAAGAAGGGAGGAAGACAATTCCTGGACAAATACCAGGAAGCCTTCTGCGAGTTTCTATCCCAGAGCACGCTCATTGATGTAGAGATAGGGAATGGCTGGTACATGTGGAACAACAAGAGAGGGGGGGAGCATCTGGTGGCCTCTCACCTGGATTGCTTATTGGTGTCTGAGAATATCATGCACAACACGAGGGAGATTATGGCTGATGTTCTCCTAGTAGCTGGCTTGGACCACTGGCCCATTTTCCTTTCTTGGGATTTGTCTTGCTCTCCTATGGGAAAACCTTTTCATTTTGGACACTTCTGTATGGAGCACAGAGACTTCAAGGACTGTGTCAGTCAGTGGTGGCAGGAGCTGGTACCCCTCCCAGGAACCGTTATGTATCGCTTTCAGTAGAAACTCAAGGCTCTGAAGGCCAAAATTTTCACGTGGAACAGGGAGGAATTCAGGAACATCTTTGAGGACAAAAAAAAGTTGTTAAATGAGCTAGACCTCATTAATAAACAAGGTATGGAAGTAGGTTGGGATGAGGGCATGAAAGTCAAAGAAAAGGACTTAATGAGTCAGCTTGAGGCTAGGGAAAGACAGGAGGGAATATTTTGGGAACAGAAGGTGAGGGTTAAATGGTTGCATGAGGGATAAAGAAATACCAAATTCTTTCATAACTCGGTGATCCAGAACACGAACAGTTCTAGAATCCAGAAACTTAAGAAAAGGGACAGTAGCAGGGTGGAAACCAGACAGGAGATTGAAGCTGAACTCACACAACACTTCTCTGAGATTCTCAGTGAAGATGGGGGGGATAGAAGTCGGGATATTGAGCGAATCACCAGCTTAGTTCCGAGGGCAGTCACTGGTGAAAACAATGAAATGCTAACCAAGCCAATAGGGATGCAGGAGGTTAAGGAAGCTGTCAACCAAATGGCTCTGGGAAAAGCCCCTAGACCTGATGGCTTCACAACCAACTTCTTTCACCACTTCTGGGACCTTGTCAAGGAGGACGTGCTGGATATTGTGGAGGAATATAGGAATCAGAGGGGAGTTCTTAAAGCCTTCAATGCTACCTTCCTCACTGTAATTCCCAAAGAGGTAGGGGTGGACACTCCTGACAAATTCAGACCGATAGCGTTATGCAATGTCATCTACAAAATTATCTCGAAGGTCGTTGCAAATTGGCTTAAACCCCTTCTCCTGATGCTTATAAGCCCAAAGCAGTCAGGTTTTCTGGAAGGAAGACAAATCCTGGATGGGGTTATTTTAGACCACGAGGTGTTGTACTCGCTCAGAATCACGAGGGTTCTAGGTATGATGATCAAGCTTGACATAGCAAAGGCTTATGATAAACTAAACTGGAAATTCATGGAGAAGATGCTGGAGGCCTATGGTTTCTCTCAAGGTTGGGTGGAGTGGTTCATGGGTTTAGTCACAATGCCCTTCTTCAATATCCTCCTTAATGGATCTTCGACTAACACTTTCCAGCCTTCTCATGGTATTAGACAAGGTGACCCTCTGTCTCCTTTCCTCTTCATCCTTATGGCTAAGGGTCTGAGTCATCTCATCGCTGCCCAGGCTGGCCGTGGGGAAATAAGGGGAGTAAAGGCTCATGATGGGACGCCACCTCAAACACACCAACAATTCGTTGACGACACTATGCGCACATATTAATTTTATTCATTATATTTTGAATATTTATTTGTTTATTTTTTAAGTTTATATGTATTTTTTGAAAAGAGTTATTTACAATTATGATTTTTTGACAGATTTTTTTGTGAGAATCCAATAAATTTAACCCACAAAATATGTAATTTATGTTGTTTGTTAGATGATTTTAAGCTTGGAAATAAAATCCTCTAACATAAAAACTCTATACACCTACACTCTATAAAATATGACAATATTTTTAAGTGTTTTGTAAATTCTATAAAAATATATAACAAAAAAGAAAAAGAAAAAAAAAAACTTTATTATATTTCATTCTTCTATTTGTTATTTTTTATGTTGTTTTCTAAATTTCATTAAAACTTAAGTTTTAATATTTCCAATACTTTATTTTATAATAAACAAATCTTATTTTTTTATGTTGTTTTTTAAATTTCATTAAAACTTAAGTTTCAATATTTCCAATACTTTATTTTATAATAAACCTTATTGTAAAGAAATCTTTTAACATAATAATAAGTTCCTATAGTTTGTAATAAACTAATACTAGTGTAAAGTGGAAAGAAATAACTTTTAACAAAATTCATTTCCATAAAAACTTTCTTCTTTAAATCATTGTTTTAGAGCTGAACTTACCACTATTCCTTTTGCTTCCTTTTTTGCAGAGCAATTATTCCTCTCGGTAATTGGAAGAATTTCATTAATTCATTATCCTTAAAAACTACAAAATATAATTAAAATTATAAATTTATATAATGATAAAAACTTTTATTAATTGACTTGTAATTTAAAAAATTATTATAAATGTTTATTAATTAATTTATAATTAAAATTTTAATATAAATATTTATTAATTAATTTGAAGACAAAAATTAATAAAAAAATTGTAACTAAACATTATTAACCATTAATTTTTAAATAAAATTTTTAACTATTAAAATATTAAAAAAAAAGTTAAATACTTGTATAGTTTCACATAAGAGATTTTGTAGTATTTTAATAATATACTCATTCACCATCTATTCTATACATATAGGAAAAAATATAAATTTAAATCATATAATTTAAATATTATACAAATTTTATTAATTAGACTTTTTAATTACCATTATTTAATTAAATTATATGATTTTTATTCAAATGAAAAAATTATTATTATTAAAAATGCATTTTAAATATATAAATGAATTTAATCATCTTTAAATATTTTTATTATACTTAAACTATACCAATTGGATAATTAATATTTATAATTATAATATTTTATGGAAAGAAAATGTCTTTGAAAAATATCCAAATTCTAACATATTTAGAGCATTTTTATTTAAATTATCTATTAACACATTAATTAATTAAATATACTATAATTGAAAAATATACAATTTTTAAATTTCTATTAATATTCAAAATTTACTTCTTTTTCAAATAAGAAAAAAACATAAAGATCCTTTTATGGACACAAATCCCACGCACATATATAATGATTGATGATGAAAATACAGGGTGGCCCACATTTATTTTGTTTAGGCAAGTTATGAGGAGCCATGTCTTTTATTTTATTTTTTATCATTATTATTATTTTTATTTTTATTTGGTTATTAACATATATAATGTATGTAACATTGCTCTCGCCTTAAAATTTAGTTTGTTTTCAAAGCAATGGTGACGAAGGATGCAGTTGATGGAAATGGTATGACTCCCAAGTTGCATCTTTTTTTACGAAGTCTTTGTCATTTAATAAAATTCTCCTTGATTACTCGAAGTTAAAATTTCTTCTTCCTAGTAGCAATAATATTTTTAGGTTGCATAATGATTCGTCTTTCATCATCCAACATAAGAAGCATTTTATGTGCTTTCTGATGTTTCCCTAACATCTTTTTAAGACATTATATATGAAAAATTCTTATCTGGTATTTCCAATCCATATGCTATGTGACTAATTTTTCTATTAATTTGATATGGTCCATAAAATTGTGGAGCCAATTTATTTTTTCCTTATTGCTTAAGAGATAACTCTTTACAATGTTGAAGTCTTACAAATACCCAAGCTACAATTTAGAATTCTCTTTTTATTTGGTGTTGGTAGGCTTGTTGCTTCATGTGATTCCTGGCCAGGGTTAGGTTTTCCTTGATTAATTGAAGTGTAACTTTCTGATTTTCTTCTAAATGATCCTTTAGTTACGTAACTTTTTCTTGACACGTGGCTAACTCTTTCCATTCTGTGAGTTCGCATCCATAAAGAGCTTGGAATGGTGTCATTTTGGAAGATGTATGATATGTGGAATTATACCACCATTCAACAAGATGCAACCATTGGAACCATTTATGTTCCTTATCGGTTACAAAACAATAGAGGTAGGTTTTCAAACATTTATTGATAATTTCCGTTTGACCATCAGCTTAGGGATGGTTAGCTGAGCTCTTTTTAAGGGATGTACCAATTTGTTTTCAAAACTCTCTCCAAAAATTCCCTTTAAACTTGGCATCTCTATCACTGACAATGATCTTGGGAAACCTATGTAACTTGTAAACATTTTTACAGAAAACTTTGGTTGTTTGTTTTGCATAATCTATTTTTATTACCGTAATAAAATGCACATACTTGGTTAGTTTGTCTACCACCACCAATATTTTGTCCTTCCCTTTTGACATGGATAATCCTTCAATGAAATCCATTGAAATTTATTCCCATTTTTTATTAGGAGTGTATAGTAGATGGATTAGCCCAAGGGTTAAGATATTTTCACTTTTGTTTCTTTGGAAAATGACACATTCTACGAAATATTTTTGAATATCCGCATTCATTCCCTTCCAAAAGAATGATTGTGTGTTATAATAAGGCTTGAAAAAACATATGTGTCTTGTAGATGCTTGACAATTATAGGGTTCTTTAAGCACCTTGGATTTAAAACTTGAATTGAGACTTAAATAAATTCTTTCTTTATTCCATAAGATGTCATTTTCCACACATATTTGGGGTATTGATTCACATAATTGATTATGAAGCAAGTCCAGGTTCTTGGCGTACTCGATTCAAATTTCATCCAACCATTTGGGAATGCTATCAATACTGCAAAAATTTGTACTTATTTGTTTTTTCATAAAAAGACATCAACATTGTATTGTCTTTTCCATTTTTAAGTAGGATTTCCATATTAAAGGTGGCAATTTTATCTATTCATTTTTTTTACTCGATTGTCAACATTTTTTGTTTTAACAAGTAGTAAGACTATTATGATCTGTATGAATCATAAACTTGATTCCTAAGAGATATTCTCATCATTTTGTTAATGCATGCAAGATGGCAAGGATTTCTTTGTTGTATGTATACTATAAGCATTCCATTTTATTTAGTTTCCTACTTTCAAAATATATTGGGTGTCCTTCTTGCATGAAGACTTCTCCTATTCCAAAACCTGAGGCATCACATTCGATTACAAATGGTTTTGAGAAGTTAGGTGTTCCGAGTATAGGAGTTGTGTACATAATTTTTTCAAAGCCTCAAAGGACCTTCCTACTTCCTCATTCCATTGAAAGGATTTCTTCTTTAGGAGGTTTGTTAGGGGAGAATTTAAATGAGCATAGTTCTTGATGAATCTTTGATAGTAATGTGCAAACCCTAAAATCCTCTTAGTTTGGATATACTTTTTAGCTTTGGTCATTCGAAAATTGCTTTGATTTTCTTTAGATCTACCTTGACCCATTCTTTAGATATAATGTGATCAATATACTCTACTTCATGTTTGTCAAATGTAGATTTTAACATTTCCCGTAGAATTTATTTTCTTCTAGGAGAGATAGTATTTGTCCTTGCTGCTTTAGATGTTCCTTCCATGTCTTGTTATATACAAGGATGTCATCAAAAAATACTAAAAAAAAATTCCTTAGGTAGAAATGGAATAGCTCATTCATAACTACTTGGAAGGTGGTGGGGGAATTTGTTAATACAAATGGAATTACCTTGAATTCATAGTGTCCTTCATGAGTTTGAAAAGTGGTCTTGGCCACATCTTCTAATATTAATCTAATATGATAATAACCTAATCTCAATTCAAGTTTTGAAAAGTATCTAACTCCATGAAGTTCCTCCAACATGTCATTGATGAACGGAATGGGAAATTTGTTCTTGATTGTTATCTTGTTTGATCCTCGGTAATATATGCACAATTTGGAAGAGCCATATTTCTTTCATATTTATTCTTTTGGAGCTACATATGGACTTTTTCTCTTTGTAATAACACCACACTTCAACAGATCTTGAACTAACCTTTGTATTTTTGTTTTATGATGATGGGTGTATCTATAGGGTTTAACCTTGACTAGATTTGATCCTAGTTTAACTTCAATTATATGTTCAATCCTCCTCTCTTATGGTAAATCCATGGGAAGATCTTAAGATACCTTATTGTGTTTTTGAAGTAATTCTAATTGGACTTTTGCTATTCTGGAGTCATCTTGTTATGAATCTTATATCTCCATTTGGTGGCAATGAATCACATGCATATGTCCCTTTCCAAATAATATTTTCCATCTATTAAGATGACACAAATCGTATCCAAGGGGTTTGAAATCCATGTAGCTTATAGCTTTTCCCTTGCCACTTGAATCCAATAAAATATTTTTGATGATTGGAAGAATAAAAACAAAATGTTTGTAGCCATTGGACTCCTAAGACCACATCTTCTCCTCCGAGAGGTATGGTGTAGAGTTCTAATTCCAAATTAAAGTCTTGTATTTTGAGTTTCACTTTATCACACTTCCTTACATTCTCAATTTTATTGCCATATTCAACCATTACCTTAATGGTTGGAACTGGATATACAAATATCTTAAGTTTTCTTGTAAATTTTATGTCAAGGAAGTTGCGGGTACTTCCTGTATCAATTCGTACTTTGACATTATCATTTTTTATATGTCCCTTTAATTTAAGAGTTTGTGGTTGGTTGATGTCTATCATGGCTACAAATGATATACTTGGTGTGTTTTCTCCTTATGAGTCTGTTGCAATATTTTGGGGGTTCTCTCCCTATTCACCTTCTGACTCTTCTCTATTTGATTCATCAATCACTTCTATTTCACATGTTTTTAATTTCTTTGAATTATCTTCTATGCAACACCCATGTTTGGGGTTCCATGTTTCTCTGCAATGTTTCATTTGCCTTCTTTCATTCTTTGATCTTCCAAACTTATTTTATTGTCTTGTATATGTGTATGTATGTATTTATATTGATCTATGTGTATGTGTTTTGTGATACATTCCTTCTTGAATAAATATTGCCCAATATTGATTGGAATCCATCAAGCTGTTTGATTTATGCCAGGTTTTCCTTACAACTTACCACTTCAACCGAAGGAACATCATGCATTTTTTATTTGTTTTGGATATGTCGTTTAAGGCCTCCTAGATAAGCTTGGAGTAAATACTCACTAGATAACTTGAATACTCATGTGGAAAGAGTTTCCCATTGATGCATGAATTCATCAACACTTCTCTTTTATTTTAGTTTGGGGAGTTTTGAGAAAAAGTCATTTTTGAAAGAATGCTAGTTGTATGAGTGATTTTCTCCTTTCCACCACATATACCAGTTGTATATGTCACCTTCTAGATGCATGGACGCATATTTTCTTTTTCTTCTTCTATTGTAATGTTATATATNATCATTGGGGGCCTCCTAATGAATTATAGGAGGGTGACAATGTTGGTGGTTAGGGGATAGACATGCTTGAAGTACTCTGTTGGCTATTGCATCATTGAGAACCTTGATTTTTTAAAATATTTACAAACTCGTCATGCTTTTGATCATGCTCCTACCTCATGACTTCCATATTGATTTCCATTTCAGCCCTGACTTTTGCAACAATTTCATCTTTAAGATTTTGTGTAAGCTCTTGTTTGATTGTGACATTAATTTTTTTATCTCTTCTCTTAGATCATCACAATTTTTGTTGATTGTATCTTTGAGAGTATTGAATTTCCTATCCATTTGTTCCAACTGGGGTTTTAGGTATGCCATACTTCTAGTGTGTATTTTGCGCAATTTTAGCCTTATGATTGAAGTGAACAAGGTTTATTTTGTGGAGGGGATGAGGTTGAGAATGATTAAAAAATAATAATAACTATTATTTAAAAATGATCACTATTTTGTTTTAATAATGTTAGGGGCTTAATAAAGAAAATTTAAAATTATATATATATATATATATGGTGGATTGGAATGAGGGAAACGATGGGGTGTGTGGAAGGTGGTGGGTTGATGGTGCAAAACCCATAAAGAAGACGCAGTGGAGAGGAAGGGTGACAGAGAATGGATGATGGTGGTAGGAGGAATGGAGTTTTGGGTGTAGGGGAAAGAGTGTGGGTTGAGAGGGAAGGTGCAAGTGGAGCAGGAAGGAATAACATAAGAGGGAGGACATGGGAATGACGAAAGTGGTTTCATGGTGATTAGAGGGGGTCTGTTACAGAATGGTGGAAGGCCTAGGTTGCAAAAAGAGCATGCGGGGGTGGAGAGGATGCGGAGGGAGGAGGAAGGGAATGTGTGGGATTCGGGGGAGAAAGGAATGTGAAGGAGCCGAGGGAAGGAAACAACATGGGGGAGAAGAGAAGAAAAGGTCACAGGAGCAGGGGGTAATGAGGGTTGAAGACACAGAGGGGAAGAGGAGTAATGGACGAGTATTAGAGATAGATGCATATTTAGGTAACAAAAACAATAGTCTTGACTTCAACGTTTCACTTAAGGAATTAGACTCAGTTTTGACTTCCACGCTCCATGCAAGGAATTTGTCTTTGATACCAATTTTATGGACATTGATCCATAATTGTGTGTATGTGTGTTTAGAAAATAATTGATTATGAAAATACAAGAAGGTGGCCCATATTTATTTTGTTTGAACACCGCTGAAAAATCACGTCCTCCTAAAATTATTTGTTTTTATTATAATTATCATTGTTTTATTTATTTATTTATTTATTTATTATTATTATTACTATTTGATTATTACCATATATAATATATGTAACCAATTTTACCTCATTTATTTATCACTAGTGATTGTTATGTCTCCTGGAACGGGTTTTCCTATTCTTTTTGTTGAGTGCACGATACTTGAGATTGGATCCACGTACCCCCCTTCCTTAGTGTCTCCAGTTTCCTCAAATATGTCGGAGATTCGTCACATTCATTACTTTCTACGGAACAAAGAGGTCTACTCTGAACATCTCTTGGGTGGAAGGATGCCATATTTTTTGGAAAAATCATCGGTTTCTTCTTGGGGGTGTGGAAGAAAGTCACACTTGTTGGTGGCTCAAGACAAAGCTAGGAGGGAGGTTTCATGTGGAAGGCAGACATCTATTAATTGGGCACTTAGAGCAAAGAATTCTCCGAAGGGGGGTTTTACATGAAAATTCTATCCTACAACTGTCGTGGGTTAGCAATCCCTTCCAAAAAATCGTCACTTAAGCGCTTAATTGATATTATCGACCATGACATTATACTTCTACAAGAAACTATGGGGGCTTATGAGGTTGTGGTGGGATCTCTAAAATCTATGCTTCCTGAATGGGAGTTCATTGCTATTGATGCTAATGGAAGGTTTGGGGGTCTAGCCTATGGTTGGCGGTTAAAGGTGTATAGGTGTGAGAACATCTGGGGTATTTCTTTTGGCCTTGGTATGGAGGTGTTTATTCCATATATGGGGTGGATATTAACAATTCTGAATATTTATGGGTCTTATCAGGATTGGGTGCTCTTTTTGGATAAGGTTTTTAACAATCCCTTGCTGGATGGTTATGAACTGATCTTGGCAAAAGATCTTAATTTCTCCTTGGGGTCGGCGTAGGTCTGAGGATCGAGGGTTGTCCCTGATGTTTTGACAAAATATTTCTTGAATGCTCTGGTCCAGAAGGAGCCTTTGGAAATTAATCCTATAAAGGTGATCCCAACTTGGAGGAATCAACGATCCAGGGAGGCTCGAGTGACAAAGAATTTGGATCGTTTTTTGGTGGTAGAATGTTTTGTGGAATCGGTGGAGTTGATCAGGAAATGGGTCATTGATAGCAATGATTATGACCATTTCCCAATTATACTATAGTTTTTGGGGGGTGGGATAAATCCTCATAGTCCTTTTAAGTTTAATACTAGATGGTTGGATGACAAGTGTTTTGGGGAGCTAGTGAAGGCTGAATGGGAGCCTTTTAGTCTGGAGAGGGACCGGTATGAAAGGAATCACTTTATGAAAAATTTATGCAGAGTGAATAAATCCACCATTACCTGGGCTGATTTGAAGCAGGAGAGGGAAGTGACTGAGTTACGGGATTGCGATTTGAGAGTTAGAACCCTCATGGAAGGGGAAGGTGTGGGTTTTTTTTTGGGTCGGTTGAGACTAAGGATGAAGTCATCTTGCTAGAAGGGTGGCGTCGACAACTTCTATGTGAAATGGAACTGACTTGAAGGTTAAAGAGTCGGGCCCTATGGCTGCAGTGTGGAGATGACAATACAAAAACATTTCAGGCTTATGCAAAAGGGAGGAAGATTACAAACACTATTTGGGGGCTGTCAAACCTTCAAGGTGAAAGAGTTACTTATTTTGTTGGGATGGCTAATGTGGGGGTTGAACATTTTGGTAATCTCTTGAAGGAGAAGCCCGGTGATAATCCTGCAGAAGTGGTTTTGTGGAATCGATGGATATCAGGAAGTTTATGGCGGAGGTACAAGAAAAATAGTTACTGGAGGTTCTTCACTCTTTTCAAAAAGACAAGAGTCTGGGTCCAGATGGCTAGACAATTGAATTTTATCTAGGGTGTATAGATACTATGGGCTTTGATCTGCTACAAGTGGTTAATGATTCCAAGCATGTTGGTCTTATCCATAGACCCTTTAATGCCACTTTCATAGAATTGATCCCAAATTCTGATGAGTCGGACTCACTGAATGAGTATCGACTGATCTCGTTGTGAAACTGTATTTACAAAATCATTTCGAAAATAATCTCAAGGAAGATTAAGGAGGTATTGTAAAATGTATTTCTTGTGAACAGTTTGGGTTTCTGGAGGGACGACAGATCCATGAAGCTATTGGAGTGGCTTGGTTGGGCTTACACGACTTAAAAACTAGAAATATGAAGGGGGCTGTAATAAAAATAGATCTCTCCAAGGGGTATGACCGTGTCTGTTGGTTATATATCATGATGCTTCTTACACAATTAGGCTTTGGAATTGATATTATCAGATGGATTATGGCCTATATTTCCACTGTATCTTTTATTGTGTTAATTAATGGATCAGCAAGTCCTTTCTTTCAGGAAGGGAAGGGATTGCGTCAAGGTTGTCCATTATCCCCTTTACTTTTCTTGCTGTTGGTCGAAGGGTTGAGCCATTTTCTTGATCAAGCAAAAAGGAGGGGGGGTTTCAAAGGGGTTCCTATATCGAATGTTTTATTCATTTCTCATCTTCTTTTTGTAGATGACATTCTTATTTTCTATGATAATTCTCGTAGAGATATTGATAAACTTTGTGAAGGTCTGGACCTATTACAAGTGGCCCTTGGTATGGTTATTAACATGCATAAATCGACCATATCTTTTTCAAACTTGCGAAGGGAAGAGGTTCAATATCTGGTGAGTAAAATTCTTGTTCAGGTGGGAGAGTTGGGTTTGGGGCTACAATACTTGGGTTTCTAGCTAAAGTCTAATTCTTATCTGAAAAGGGATTCGTTGTGGCTTCTTGCGAAGCTTGAAAAACAACTCTGGGGCTGGATTCATGGATGGATGTCCAGAGTAGGGAGACTTGTTCTTATAAAAAGTGTGCTAGAGGCCATTCCAGTTTATTGGATGTCCCTCTAGTGGATTCCGAAAGGGATTTTGGAAAGGATTATGTGCCTCTACTTTGCCTATATGTGGAGGGACAATATGGATCAGAACTCTCTAGTTTGGGTTTGATGGGGTAGGATTTCTTTTCCAAAGGCCCTGGGTGGATGGGGGCTCAAAAACATACATCTGTTCTGAAAATCTCTTGTAGCTAAGGTCTCCTGGAGGTTGATTTCTTCTACGAGCTTATGGACCCAAGTGGTGATTCATAAATATATTTCCCCTCTATGAATTCTTGAGTGGGTCCATCTAGAAAACAAGAATAGGTGAGGAGTGTCTATTATCTAGAAGGAAATGGTTCAAGCTTTTGACCTCATTGGAACTAGGCTCATGTGGAGGGTGGGGTCTGGAAGGAGTGTGAGGATGGGTATGGACCCGTGAGTTGGGAGTAGGAGAACCCACATACTCCCTAAGGAGATCTGTTTGTCTCTGTCCAAAATGGGGTTCTCTTCTTATCACAAGTGGTGGACCCCGTTACTACAACTATATGGAATCAGGGTTGGTTGGAGGGTGATAGGCTGGGACTAGCTGCTGAACATTGGAAAAATTGGAACATTTATATGCAGGGACTTCAACTCGCTCATGTTAGAATCACAAAAGGGGATGATGAACTCATTTGGGATTAGCATCCATCTGAGATTTTCACTCCAATGGAGGGGTATATATAGTTAAATTTGGATCGATTTAAAAGAGATATATGTTGGTGGCAGGGGCGGTTCTGGAAATTTCAGTGCCCAGTGAAATCAAAAATTCTATTTTGGGAAATATTTGAAGATAAGGCACCTACTTGGGATGATTTACAGACTCGTAAATTTGTTGGACCGAGACGTTGTGTGATGTGTATGAATTACACAGAAAATGCTTGTCACCTTTTTTTTGGTTTGGATATTTGTATAGCAGGTGTGGGATTTGGTCACTCAATTCATTCAGGGGGTTGTTCCCTGGCATGGGAACTCGTTATCAGATGATTTTTTCTCTTGGTTATCATATTGTCGAAATGTTAATTTTAGGGCGCTTCCATGTATTGTTTCCTAGGGCATATGGCTGGCTAGAAATGCTGCAATTTTTCAAGACAAGGTTACTTTCCCTAAGGTGATCGTTTCTAATAGTGTTTCTATCTTGCATTTCTACCCAAATACTGGCAGGACAAGGGGGGTCCGAGAGATTAGGTTGGAGGAGAATGATAGGGGAAGGCCATGGGGTTATTTTGATGGGGCTTCCTAGGGACAACCTGTGAGGTGTGGAGGGGGTGCAATTTTATACTTGAAAGATGATCACTATTTCCATTTTTCTGCTGGTACCAATAATTTTGCGGAGCTATTTACTTTCAAATTACTTTTTCTTTTTTCTATGGAAAAGGGTTTTATGATGCTACAAGTTTTTGGGGACTCAATGATCATTCTAAATTGGACAAAATAATTACAATGATGTCACTCTATTCACCTTGTTCCTATACTTGTTGATGCTTTGGATATAAAGCATCATTTTGACAGTGTTACTTTCACACATGTTTACAGGGAAAGAAATGGGCCGGCATATCGACTTTCCAAAGAAGGCATGCAGCTACAATTGGGCACTTGGAATATTGAAGAGCACATCAAAACCAGGTCTTCAGATATCATCACCGTCCTTTCCATGAAGGACTAGCACATGCTTCTCGGCTAATTTGACACACAGATACTTTTCAGATACACTGGTTTTTGTTTTCATGATTTTGATGTATAAGATTGGCTATACTATGTCACAAAATATACATGACATATTGTTTAAATTATCATTTTATAAATTGTACACTGCATGGGCAGTAAAGGCTAACTATGTTTTGCTATGAATGTAATTTTGTTCTTTCACATAAATAAAATTACGAATTTTTCTGAGGAAAAAAAAACTAGTGATTGTTATATTTAAAATAATGTTTCAAAATTGTATTGGTATTTAACACAATGAACATACTACCACTTTTCTCAAATGATGCTTGGTGAATTTTTGAAAAACCCAAAATATTTCGATATCTCACTTATGACGCTTCTTTTCTCCCTAATTAAATCATTATAAACAAGAATAATTTTAGGGGAAAAATTTAGCCCATGGGCTATTTTTCCATGTTTTCCTCCAAAAAATGATTTGCCAATTTGCATTTTTTAAAGCCCTATTTTGCCCAATTTTGATGGGGTAAAAAGTTTTCACCCTAAAAATCGTCAAATTATTATCTAAATGATATAAAATCCTTAGAAATTGAAATATTTTTTGAAAAATATCGCAAAACACTTTATAGTTGACATTTTACGAATTGGTAAAATTCACCAACATTTATACACTTGTAAATAAGTATGGTTCCTTAAAATTATCTCTGATTATAAAACTACCCAAATTTAAATCACATATGAATTTCAATTCAATCAAATTAATTACTATTTATAATACCAATATAAAACAAAACCATTACAATTTAAAACATTTGAAAATCCATAAAATACTTAAAAAAGACCACTCTCAATACTATTTTTTAAGAAATATTCTAATTGTAAAATCTGTGAATAAAACATAATTTACCTCAAAATTGTATAATTGTTACAAAATTCACTAATTAAGAAAATTGAAGAATTTTGGTTCCCACTCCAAGTTATGCCAAATAATTGTGTAATACAAAGTTTGCCTTGGACCGATTATTTGTATAATTGTTACAAAATGCCCTTAACATATGGGACTAATTAATTAATAATTGTTTCAAAATGCCCTTAACGTATTGGACTAATTAATTAATTGTTTTGTGGAAAATTGATGAGTTTTGTTTCCCACTCCAAATGATACCAAATAATTTTGTAATACAAAGTTTGCTTAACCTACTTACCTGACCATTTGCATCGATTGGACGATCGGCAACGTCGGATGTGACAACTCACGCGAGCCAGGTCGTCCGATCGATGCAAATGGTCGGATAAGTAGGTTATTCCATTATTTTATGTCTGGTCAATTGGTGAGTTTTGGTCCCACTCTAAATTATGCTAAATATTTTTTTAATACAAAGTTTGCCTTGTGGATTTTATGAATTTAAACCATGTCTTTTTTTTTCAAGCGTGTGAGTGTAAATTTGTTTTTAATGTATATGTGATTAATTTTAGTTTAATTTTTTTTTAAGTGATAAGTTGAAAAATAGTGTTTATAAAGTATAAAATTGGTGTTTATTAAAGCATAGAATTTGGTTTTGAATGTGTTAATATTAAACTTTAAAATGATTTTGCATTTTTGGAATTCAATATTGGTATATTTAGAATTATATTTTTCGTTTTAGAAATTTTAATTTTTGCAAATTATTGAATTCAATATTTACAAATTTGGAAGTGAATTTTGCAATTTTGGAATATGATGCAAGGTTGTTTGTTGTAGAAAAAAGTTTCCTAATGGATAAGGGTGACTGTCAATATACTAATTCAATATTTACAAATTTGGAAGTGAATTTTGCAATTTTGGAATATGATGCTAGGTTGTTTGTTGTGGAAAAAAGTTTCCTAATGGATAAGGCTAAGTGCCAATATACTAGAAAAAGGAAATATAATATAAATCTCTTTAAATGGATAATTAAGGCACACTTGAGATGTTACATCAACTAAGTAAGAAAGCAAGCAAACATTGGAGAAAGATGGGAGAAGGACAAGGATATGTTTCAAAAGGTTGAACTTTATTGCTCTTGCTTTTTAAATTTAATATGTTTCGCTCCAATAGCTTGAGGCCTACAAAAGAGACGAGCAATCTTCCTCGGGAGATTTATGGCTTCAAATAAAAACATAAATAAACTCAATAGCATCGATATAATCACAACTAGTATTGATCAATCTATTGAAAGGACTAGTGTTCTTCGACCAATAAAGCCTAAACACGTTATACAACTTGACGAGAGCTTTATACTCAAATGAAAACCCTAGCCATAAAACTCATATTTTTGTGTCAAAACCATAAAAAAAACCTAAATCAAAAGGTGGTGCTATTGATAGCACTACTTTTTTTCGGAGCTAAAATTACAACTTTTTGGTAACCCCAAGTGGTGTGGTTGTAATCAAACCCCTAAAATAAAACCCCTTAATCTAAAATGGTAGCACACATTTTTCACGTCTTTATTTTTTCTGAACTAAAATTGGAACTTGTTTGACATTGTCGCTTTAGCAAGCGAACCATTTACAATGTAAATACCAAAATCAACCTATAACTCGAAAAGAGATACTACCAATAACACATCTTTTTTAATCAAATTACATTTAAATATGTTTCTAAACTATGCCTTTCAAATATTTAAATGAAAAAAAATCTCTATAAAAATAAAAAAAATACATAACAACTTCAACAAAACAAAAAAAATAACAAAAATACTTAAAACTTAAAATGAAAAAAAATACATGATTTTAACATATTTTGAATTCTTCAAAAACATATTTTGGATTTTTTCAAGAGGCCAAATAAAATGAAACAAAGTGAAACACATTTATAGATGTTTAAAAACTAAAAAATTAAAATAAACATTTAGGGAAAAAAAAAAAAACATAAAAAAAAAATTCAAAAATCGAAAATAACGAAATAATAAAATATAAACAAGTGGAATAAGCAACGCAGTTGCTTAGTACCTGCCACTTATGTAAGAAACAATGTAAAGTAAATTAGCATCAGACATCATTCATGGTCATTTAAGGCATACATAGCCCTTCATAGTCTTGAGAACTATTTTTTATAAGCATTATGCACCCAACAATAAAGTAGTAAGTGATATATTGATTGAGATGTATATAATTTACGCAATGTAGTGGACCATTCATAACTCAACAGTCATTTAAGGCTTAAATGGCAAGTAAATGAATATGTTTAAGTTATTAATGTTTTTTAAATAAATTTCAGTAAAAATATAATCCACCAAGTCTTTATAAGCATCATATTTATTTTTTTGCAATGTTGCATTTAAGTCTTAAAATATGTAGATGCATTTTTTCAAATCTATTTATTGTACTTAAATTATATAAATTTAATAACTAACATTTATAATTTTAATTTTAATATTTTATATATATATTTGTTAAATGATGACATACAATTAAGCTCTTTAAATCATTAATAACAATGTTTTAATGGTATAGTTTTGTTCAAAATTTACTATATTATATGAAAAATTAAGTAAATTTGGATAAAAATACTTTAATGATAAATTTGTGAAATATTTATTGTATTATATGGAAAATAAAGTAAAATTATAAATAAGCTTTAGTTTTATATCTTGATATATAAAATTAGAATATTTATTTTTATTTTTTTATTTTAAATTAAATTTTTAATAATTTAAGTAAAAATATACTTAGTCAAATTAAAATATTTAGTCTAATTAAATTTTAATTCAATGCTTATTAATGGATGAACCAAACATAATCATTCAATTAAAAATTAATTACATTCATTATTCCAATTCTAAAATGA
>LPNX010157931.1:73436-87522 GCA_001517045.1 Pseudotsuga menziesii
ATAAATGCGAAAGACAAGTTACCGAACACAATATAAAAAATAAACCAATAAGACAAATTACCCTAAGACAAAGAAACAAGCAGTATTGAAAAGGTGTTGAGAAGAAACAGCTATTACGTATTGGTATCAAGATCAAACAGCTATTAAGATCAAATTAGTCTTTACTTGTTGTGATAAAAAGTAAACCATGTAAAAAGTAAACCTTACTTTTTATTTTTGTTGGTGTACTATACATTAATGAAAGTAGGCCCAAAATAATATTTTAGAATAAGAATTTCATTATTAAACTTTTGTTAATTCCATTATAAAGTAAAGAACCTTTGACCTAAAAATATACAGATACACGTCGTAGCCACTTACTTTAGAGAAAGTTCATGAGCAGAACGAATTTAAATTAAAGGTTACGGCCATTCCGATGAGTTATAACATGATTTAAATTTCTTTCCTAAAGAGGGAGTAACGACATCAATGTTTTCTCTGCATGGTTTTAAAATAGAATGTTCCTTAAAATGGTTAACGACATCAATGTTTTCTCTGCGTGGTTTTAAAATATAATGTTCCTTAAAATGGTTAGTTACAAGGTTTTTATTTTTTTACTAAAAGTTTATGAGGTAGTTTATCATTTATTAAAAGGTTAATCTACTTGTTATATTAGTATGAGAATCAAGATTACATACATAACTCATACATTACAAACTTCAATCCGGAGATGGAACTACCTTTCAACTCAAAAATGAAATTGGATGAACAAATTATTCGTTGCTAAGTCATTTATTCATAAATATAATGAAAAATCCATTTTATTTTTCTCATTTTTAAAAAAATGTTTCGTAAAATTGTTTAAAATGTTTCAAAAAATTGTTTTGTAAAATTCTTTAAAATGTTTCAAAAATGGTTAATTTTAAACTTGGTTAAAATTTTGATTGATAATACATTATTACAATATTAGAGATCTGACGTCTCTTATTCGGGTCACATACTTCCGTCATAAATTAGACTGGCCGAATGGTCTCAGGGAATTTTGCATATCGGAGAATTTTACTTCGGATTTCCATCTACAGGCTCCTTGGAATTCAGACCCCCTTGATGACGATGCGACAAATATTCTACTGGCCGAGCCGTCTGCGCTTGTTCCTCCGTTCTATTATGATGTTCAGCTGGCTCCAACAAACTGAACATCTGCTGGCCAGCTTCCAGGCTGCTAGCGCTATCACTGCTCCCAACCATCCATTGCGAGCTACCGAGCTCTCTGGAACTCATTGAGCCTGTTAGAGGCAGAAAGTTCTGAACGGAAGAGGCCGAGAAAGCTTCAACATTTGCCTTCTCATGAGATATAATAGGATGAAGGATATTGTCCATAGCTGGAGGAGGTTTATGGCTCGATCCGCCGTAATCTGATGTTGTTCTGAGCCTTGGCAGCGCCAGCTCCAGCCCGCTGTAATCCTGTGCCGTTGTTTGCCTCTGATTGCACAAACTCATTCCCACAGAGGGCGATGACAGAGATAAATTCGGTCCCTTGTGTCCTCCTCCATTCTGCTGCTGCACGTATTGCTGGTTCACTACAGGAACCTTCTGAGAATTGGGTTGCTGCAGCATAGGATTATTAGTAGTAGTATTACTATTACTATTAGTATTAGTATTACTATTGTTGTTCATCTGTGATCCCTTGGTGTTCTGGAGTATCAATGGCAAAGACATTGCATTCAGCAAAGCTTGTGCTTCTGTTCTGAGAACCGGAGAAGCAGCAGCAGCAACAGAAGTCTGTACAGTGCCTGCAGAAAATCAAGAAACGCGATCACCCACATTCTAATAGCTTAAACCCAATAGAATCCCGATCTCGTAGGGGCACGGAATACATGGAAAAAAAACTTTTGTTTTAGACTTTCTAATTAATTAATGAATTCATGGGAGAAGGAAGCATATCTGACCCCTTGATGTATTGTTGCAGCTTCCTAAAACATTGTTGTCGTCGTCTTCCACTTTTAAGGCGGTTGCAGCTTCCGCACTGGAGACAGCGGGCACGATCGTGTTAGTCTGCGGTTTCCGCCTCCGCCTGTTATGGTTCGCCAGGCGTTTTCTGCAACTCCGCTTCACCTCGTCGAATTCTGCCAAAAGATGAAAGTTGTGCGCACAAAATAGGTATCAGTTTTGAACTAATTTGGAGGGTAAGGAGCATTAGCGTTTTACATTAGTACCTTTACCAAAGACATTAAGCATCCTTTAAGCTTCGCCACTAAGTTTTTCCCAGATATCAAGTTTCCAAAGTAAAAGCACGAAAAAAAAAGACAGCGCGCCATAACAGATCCTGTATGTATTTACCGGCTGCACTGTTGGCAGAAACGCTGTTGGACACCGCCTGTGACAACGCTGGTGGCCTTGGAATGAAATTCGCAGACTTTGTGGCGACGATGGTAGTGTTTGGCATTTGTTAGGCTGAAAATGGACGGCTGGAAGGTGGGCACGTGGATCAAATTTAGTCTTTGAATTATAAATAACATAATAATAAAATATAATAAATGCTGATGTCATAGTAGCCATGTGTCAAGTGAAAACCAGATACCAAACTCCAAGGCTGACATCATCCCTTATTGGTCAATTAGAATCTGACAAAATAGCAAAGGCAAATATTTTTATCAAAATTTAAAATATTTTTTGGCAAACTCCAAAGCTAAACTTTACAAAACAGATTTTAAATTTTTGGTCAAAGGGCAACTAATAGGAGGTCAAAATCGAACAATTACAATATACCTGCTGTGGCAGGTATAAAAAGAAGGCATAAATTTTTATTCATTTAAAAAGTTAATGGTAGATGTCAAGGGTTGTTACTAAGTGAAATCTCATCTTTTCACGCTAAAAAATTTGATGTCGGTTGTCGTAAAATGTCATTTTTTTCAATAAAACGTTGGGTGTAACTGTCTTTTTCATTATATTTAGTAAAGCGTCAATTTCCAACATTAAATGTGGGATGGAATTGTCCTTTTCATTTATTTTTCATTATTATATAATAAAAATATTGACACATCAGATAAAATCCGATCCACCCAAAATTAAAACCAATTAGAGTTAAGTGTGTTGAAAGCAGGGGTGAGCCCCCTTAATATGTTCCCTTCATCTTGGGCAAAGAATGTAGCTACCCCCTATCCGCTTGACACGACAAGCGCTAACTACAAGTCAATACGGGAACCAAACCACGGTTGGGTTTGGCAGCCAGGCTGGGTTGACTGCGGCACTAGGAGGCTGCCACGTCATTGTCCCGTATAGGGCTGGCAGTGCCAATTTCAGCGGCTCTAATTAGCAAACGGACAAAGCACCTGTTATCACGCCAAATCCCTGTCCTTGTTGTACGAGATAGAATTTGGATTAAAAAGTTGAAATGAAAGTTAACCGCCAAATATAGCACAGCACATTAACAACATATGAGTAGGAACCCTAAACCTCCCCCAATTAAGTCCGAGATCAACAAAGCAAACTGCGATTGGCCGACTTTCCAGCAAAGTAGCCTTTCTTTAGCAATACGCCCTATTTAAAAATAAATAAATGTTAAATAAATAACATAATAATAAAATAAATGCTGATGTCATAGTAGCCATGTGTCAAGTGAAACCAGATACCAAACTCCAAGGCTGACATCATTCTTTATTGGCCAATTAGAAGTTGACAAAATAGCAAAGGCAAATATTTTTATTAAAATTTAAAATAATTTTTGGCAAACTCCATAGCTAAACTTTACAAAACAGATTTTAATTTTTTAAACCTGCATCAAAAAACACCAAAGTCAACCAAAGTCAAAATCAAACGATTACAATATACCTGCTGTGGCAGGTATAAAAATATATATATAATAATTAAAACAAACTTTAAATTTTATAAGTTTTCATAAGGGAAGAGCACGTAAAGGGGGAGGGAGTGGGTACTGGGGAACGTGGGGGGGAGTTGGCGCGCGGGAAAGGGCGAGAGGGGGTGGGAGAATGGAGGTGATGTATAGCTCGATTTTCAGAATCGAGGGCGAGAGGGTGGTTAAGGGGGACCACCACTCCAACACTATTTTACCTTTTTTTTCTTTAAAATTTTAAAATTTGTTTAAATTATGTTGGTTTAATGGTTTTGGTTTTTACTAGTGTATTTTTTCCATGTTTTATATTTTTATAACGAATTCAAAAAAATAAAAGTCAGGTTATGGTTTAAAAATGTTTGAAAATGTAGCTTGATAAAAGAAATGGGTGTTATTGATAAAAAAAATATTCTTGAATCACTGGTTTATTTTAACATTTACATTGTGAAGTTTTTGGTTGTTAAGGCAACAACGTTAAACAAGTTGTAATTTTAGCCTCATAAAGAAAAATGTGTTCTACCATTTTTTATTTGAGGTTAATTTTATGGTTTTATTACGACACCATGTTGCAGTGCTCGAGGTTAACAAAAAGTTACAATTTTAGCCCCTAAAAGAAAAATGGTGCCACCGGTAGCAGCACTTTTCGATTCGGGGTTGTTTTTTGTTGGTTTTGACGCCTATAAAAAAAGGAGAACAATGTCGAGTTCTTGTCAAGTTATATAACTTGTTACTAAACAACTCAAAATTCAAACATGTTTTTAGGGGAAAGAAAGATCATAAGTTTTCATTAAAGACAACAAGAAACAATATACAAGTTGTAATATCCCGAATTTTGGACCTAACACTTATAAGCATGAGCCTATTGATTATGATGTTGTCTTGATATTTTATTTTGATATATCGAGTCGAAGACCCCACTGCATATGAACATGATGATTTGTTTTATACATTGGGCATAAGCCAATTGTTGATGATATATAGATATATATATATATGCTTGTTTGTGTTGGGCGTGGACCCTAAACCACATGATTGATGAGATGTTTTGTGTTGAGCGAGGAGCTCTGGAGCACATGGGTGAGTAATGTTTTGTGTTGAGAGCGAGGAGCTCTGGAGCACATGGGAAATTAATGTTTTGTGTTGAGCGAGAAGCTCTGGAACACATGAAAAGATAAGATTTGAAAGTGTCGGGCATAAGCCCTGGAACCTTCCATGTTGATGTTGAGCATAAGCTCTAGAGCATCGGATCCTTGGCCATTGTATCCCTAGGTATATCGTACAAGTACATCCTAGCATTAGTGTTGAGCGAAGAGCTCTGGAATTGCACTAAGTTTGTAACTCCTTGTTAAAGCATTGAGTATGGGCTCTGGTAAGCGCTAGGGGTTACTGAAAAGAATTAATAACTTTCGAGTGAAAATGACTCGAGAAAAATATTGATCTCATTAGACGTATTTATAAGTGATTAAATAAAATTTTGAATTTCTGTATTCTCATCAAGTACTGAAAAACTACCACATTATACGAGGGAAATCCAACATGCAAGGATGTTTAGAGTTGCCTAGCCTAGTAGACCTAACCATCTACCTATTTGACCTTAACGAAAAAGTGTCATTAAGTCTAGGGATCATGGTATATGATGCCCAAAGACAAATGTTAACAAGTGTTATATTATTATGTATTTTATACATGGGATGTATAAAGAATAAATATAATAATAATATTAATGATGAAAGAAAGAAAGAAAAGCTCCATCCATTATTATTTATTATACAAAGATCATAAATAGTCCAATACCTACAAAAGTCAAATTGGGAACTAGTTGAAAGTTCCTAAGTTAAAGTATTAAAAATTACCCAAATTATTTAAAAAGGGTTAAATCAAGAAACCAAGGTTTCTTTATTTAACTGTCCATTTTGACTGAGAAGTTTGTCTATAAAATATCAAGCCAAGGAAAGGCTTGGGGTTCTGATCTATTTGGGGAGAATCATTATTCTGCATGTTTTGCTTTCAAGTAAATTCTTGGAGAACAATTTTCCTGCAAGGAAAAGGAGAATTGATCCAGAACTGATTACCAATTAGGAAACCCTACATTAGGAGCTCTAAGCTACTTGCATGTTGGAGTCCAGCTTGGGGGGATCTGTATTTAAACCAGGAAATGTTTCGGGTTATGGTTGGGTGGAATGTGGTAGTTCCCAAGTGATTCGGTCATCTAATACAGAGGTCAGATCTACCTACAAATTGTTAATGCTGGTTATTTAAGTGTGCAGGTTCAGCCATTAAAGGAGCTTAAAAAATTACAGGTATGAGATCCTAGTCTGCCTCTTCCATTTCCTAGCATGAATACTAGTTGAATTAAGTAAGGGTTCACATTATATTTTCTAACCCTATAAATGGTTGTTCTGTTTATATCTTCTAGGGTTTACATTTCTTAAAATATAACCCTAGGTTGGAAATTATATCTCATGTTGTATTTACCAGGGTTTGTCCATTTAAGTTTGCTCCTGTATTTATCTTCATTACTTAAATTGTGTTTATTGTAAACTAGGTTTTCATTTTCAAGTTATTACATAGCTGTTTTTTTGACTTTGTTACTCTGCTGATATATTCCATTTGTCATCAGAGGCTTGCCTTTAGATTTAATTAACACTAGTTTAGAAGTAGAGGTTATATATATAGGTATAAGCTACAACTCAGATAATCTAAGGTATTATCTATAGCTGAACTATTACATATATGTATATTTATAAATATATATACTTACAGATATAAAATAGATTTATAAAACTAATCTACTAAGGACATGCTATAATTATTCCACATTAAATCAAAGTTAATAAACCATTAAAGACCTTTCAAGGTCTGTATCATTAAATACAAGCTAACTACTAAATCATTTCCTTTAAAATCAAACATCATCATAAATAAAGAACAGAGTAAGTATCATGACCATTCTTTTGTCCAATATTAAAGCTCGTTTCCTATTTTAAAATCCGCAGTCTTATAACATAAATCCATATAATCAAAACTTATGCCATAAAAATAGAATAGTCTCATTAAATATCGCTTACAGCCATAGTAAAACAATTAACCAAAATAATACCATAATTATTAATTAATGCACTCAGTAATTTCATAAGGTTGCAAGAACAAATCCTGTAGATTATCATTTCTAATCGGTACATAACCATGAAACCGACATATTAAAAACCCCAATATAAATTCATACATAGGAATCGTTTTCATTTTATAAACCCTATCGAAATCTCTATACAACCCAAAGTAATTACAAGGGTGGACAGGAAACCGAATCATGTGGGCATCCAAGCCCCATTTTGCATCCATATAAAAATACAACTCGTTACATCAACCACAAACGGGATTTGAAACATGTGGGTATTTGTTTACCAAGGCCACACTACATAGACAACGTATGTGGGTTACATTATTAATAACCTCAATACTTTTAATAACAAACATTTATGCTACAGCTAAGTCGTAAGACTCAATCTCTGCCTCTGCGCTGTAATCACGGCCTCGGCCAAATTACTTAAAACAAACAGTCCCTTAAAAGTCATTCTTACAGTAACTAAGGCCATCGTGGGCTTGCACCCATGGCTGTTTCACATATCCACATTATATACTAATCAACGAAATAGTGATAGTAATGCAACCATCTGGAGCTATCGCCACAACCTTGGGGAAGGCTCATGCCACTCACGGCAAGGCCTCAACCCAAATGATGTCAACTATTATAGCTAAATAAAAGCACTTATTACACAGTCCATCAATGAAGGAGAATGCCACATTTAACCCACAGAGTAAACAAATAGCGCAGTATGAATTCATCACATCCACAACATAATGTATTAACCATTTCCATTTCATAAACGCAGTATATATTCTATACAGTATTTCCAAAAACGCAAGTCAAGTATTACCCAGTCGTGCCAAGGGCTATGGCACCATTCCAAGCGATGGTGCTGCCCAGGCATAAAAGCCCCAAATTTCAAGACATGAATTACAATAACATAATATATACACAGACCCTGTAAGGGTACTAAGATTCACTCCATGGCTTAAAATCCTTAATAACTATAAAATCCCAAGTCTGTTAACACAGGACCGAAGGCTCATCAAAACCCCATAGAGAAACCCCAAACCAAACGAAGAAGACAAAACTCGGTCAAGCCGAGAGATAAACAAGCGTAGGCTTGTTAAACAGGCTTACCTTACACCTTATGCATCACCCATGAACCAGTAGCCACATTTTGAGCCATGCTGCTCTTCGACGACCCCGTCAATTGCAAACACCAAATCCACGAGAAGTGAGAAGTATGCATGCCAAGTAAACAACGATCAAACCATAATGCTATTAAGAAACCCAACGCGTGGGCTTACCTTCGATTAAACAACAGTCGCCTCCATTTTCCCCTGTGCAAAGCCAAGACCAAACCCCAAACAACCAAAACAAAATGACAAAGCCATCGTGGAAGCCAAAACCTATGTTGGGTCTACCACGATCCCCAAGAAGCATTAATGGCGCCAGTCTGGTGTCCACTATAGACATAAAACCACCATAAAACCCACTTCTCTATAGTTTGAAAACAATGCATTAACGTTGGTCTCCATCCCCATGCAAGACTTAAACCCCAATCGTATATGGTTCAACCATAGGGTAACGCACCACCCCAAAACTCATTACAAAGTATAATATAACCCAAGGTTTTGTGCAATATACAGTCCATACAATATTTATGCCAACCCAAAGTTTAAATATCAAGTATATTATATTATGGGTATCGCATAACCATAGGCTTAAGCCTTGAACCTTTCTTTACCATATGGCATAAGCATTAAGTTTAATAACCATGGCATATGAAATATGCCATGGTAAAATAATAACCATATATAAATTCAAGGTCTAATTTTTAAGCCCAAGTTTATAGCATGCCAAGAAATCAACAAGGGTTATGTTAATGCTTTTAATAAAATAAACATAGAATGTAAATATACTAAGATATAAAATATGAAACATAAATACCTAATGAATTATAAGTAGCACATAGGTAATCTAGCTATGATAACTAATTAATGAAAATAGTATTTACCTGGCTATAAATCTGAGTCAGTAGTGAACCATATTAACAAACAATAGGTATATTAAAGATCAAGATATTCAGTACTATTTAATTAAGTCTTTGTCGCTATGTTAAATCTGTATACGAAATGAAAGAGGTGCCTTAGTTCCAACAAAACTAAGTAAGCATGCTATACAAGTGAACACTTTACCTCTCAAACTGTCATGGGAGAACGAGTCTCGCCACTCCACCCACTTTGTTTCCACAAACAAAGTTAAGTTAGGATTTTGTAAATAACAAGTAAATATACGCAGAAATGAACGAAGTAGACAAACCAATAACTAGCACATACAAAGCAAAGTACAACCAAAAGAATCAAGTAGTGATCAAATTCATGACATCTTAAGTAAAATACACTAATAATGTTGACTGAAAGTAAATGAAAGAATGTAAGAATAGCTTACGACTAAACAGTGGTACATGTAGTGTACGATCTATTTTTGCAAGAAAAATAATGTTCCACATAGGTAGTTTTTACTAGCCTAATAAAATTTGTTTTCATTTTCAATTTTTGGGGACATTACACAAGTTATCTCTCTACTACCTCAGCACCCTTCGAAACCTTTGTCTGGGTCCCTCTATTGAACTACTTGCATTGCAACTTACAAACGCTTCATCTTCAACGATGTATAGGGGAGAACTCATATAGTGGAGATGACTTAAACAACCCACGAAAGAATGCTCAGAGGCAGGGTTCACTGAGGAAAATAGGACAAGTGGGCTCAAAAGAGTAGAAGAAACTCTCCAGCATAAAGATAACAGGTTTTGCTCTCCACACTCGCTCCATGATATTGATTTTTAGTGATTATTTATGATATCTATAATGGTTACCAACTAGTTTTAGGAGTTGTAACCAAGTACAACCACGTTATATTTATATATATATATTGCATCGCCCACGCAACCTATTCAAAGGAAAGGCGTGTGCCCACTCACCTTATAGTAAGGTAAAGTGTGTGGAGCCTCATTTTGGATTGAAACTCATTGATTTCAGTTGGGAAAGAGCTATATTGTCTTCAAACGGTTTAGACCATCATATATGATCAATTTAGGGCTTCTTCCATTATGATAAATTGATGACAATGATCATTCTTGGATTCTTATGTGTCATCTTGGGATATCATCATCATAGAGGTGGAAGTGCCAAATTTTGCTAAAACATATACCCCCTAATGTGTGAGGTCAGAGGGGGAGTTGATAGCGAAAATATATTATAATTTCAAGAGAGATAAATCAAGTGGTATCAAGGAAGAGGTTGTCATCCATTGACTCAAAAAGTACTTGCAACATAAATTTATCTTTCTTGAGGCGAGTATATCCATGCTCATATGTGTTGAAACATGGCCATAAAATAAAATACATTGTGGATCCATGACATATAAAAGATTAAAAATCATGGCCAAGAAAAGAGTACATAGTGGATCCATGGAGTATATATAGAAGGCAGGATCATGACCACGACAATGATACACAATGGATCCATGTCAAAAGGAGAACATAGACACAAACATATACATAATGGATCTATTTCCTGGTATATATCAAGAGAAAAACTATAACTAAAATGTAAATAAACTAGTTATCCGATTAGTACTAATGTGAGATAGTGTATGGTACAGTATTGTGCAACTTGAGCAATAGAAAAATGTTGGAGTGCTATTGTTGGTCCAAGATCTTCCATCAAAACGAAAAAAAAGGTAATATTCCTAACCATGTGAATAGATGATTTGGAGTTGAACATGGACGACATTATTTGATTACTAGTCATTGATATGAATTGTTAACAAAAATGAGACAACCCACTAATAATTATAATGGGTTCCAAGGTACCTAGTATAATCTAACAAGTGAAAATAGAGGTCTTGAAGTCAAACACTTGTAGATTCTATCATGTAGGAAACATTGATAGATTCCCATTGCCGATAGCAAGGGAACTTGCCATTGATGATCTATTCTATAAATTCCATCCCCAAAGCAAGATGTGTTAAGTTCGATGAGAAGAGATCCGTTGGAAGGGAGGCATTAGATCATCCTCCATCAACCTACACGGAGGAGTACTAAGAACTTACTTGACTTGGAAAGCACTTAGACAAAGTCTTGTAGGACAAACCACTGAGTACATCCCTCACTTGCACCAAATGTGATTAACGCACAAAAGAGATCCTCTGTCCAACAACCAGTAATTGAAGCTATTGGTAAAGGAAAGGACTTCCAGCAATGAAGAAAATAGATTCCAATGTACAACATCAATCCCAAAATGTGAATAAAGGTCTTGATGTCAAACATTCGAGAAACTACTCAGTCAATGACTAGTGATGAGATGACATATGTCGAGTACAAGGTAGCCTATCAATGATGTAAATATGACTAAGGTGATAGTACTCTAGGTCAAAATATCAAAGCAGTGAGTCATCCTCGATGATACATGACCCGATAGTGAGAAGTCAATGGGGACCTTCCACACTAACATGAGTATGAGCACTCATCATGATGATACATACTAAGAACAAATCAACAATAGGAAAGGGCAACATGCGAGGTCAAGGAAACTAAGGAATGGTTGATGTAGGTTAGGACAACCCTTGAACACTAAGCATGACAAAATAATGACTTGGGAAACATTTGACACAAAGGGAACAATGATATAAATCTATAATGTAAGAGACATTAACAGTTTCTTCATATGATTGGAAAGTAACCAACCAAAGCAGTATAAACTCTGTGATCATGGTTCAATTCCTAAGGTCATATTAGAACCCAATTTGTTGAGAAGACTCAATACTAGTGCTTTATTCAAGGGTGACATGACTTGCTCCCATTATATAACAGATATTTAAGATCGCTCCCTCTCTCTCTTTTTTTTAATTTTTGATTTTTTTTCTTTTTCATATTATAAAGCTTGAAAAAAGAATTAAAAAATTAAATAGTATAGTGTAAGAAATGAATGTTGCAAGGAATGCAACTATGTTCCAAGTGCATGGAATAGAGTTAGGCAAAACAAAATGCAAAAAAGATGATGGGAAAGAGGTGTACACTCACCAACATGTTTCTTCCAAAATGCAAATGCAATGGATGCAAATGATGAGCAACATAATGAATGCAATGGTAGTATGAACGTTGCAACCAAGCATTAGCCATAATTGTACAAGTAGTAGCGAGCAAAGTCAAATGCATAATGAACAAAAAGGGGAGAAAACAAAGGGGATATGAGGCCACATAATTCACTTGTGGTAGAGTAGTGTCTACCTAAACACTAGGAACAGATAGAGGACATCACTACAACAATTTACCCCTTTAGTGGGGGTTTAGGCTTGCAGGGGTCTAGCCAAAACTGGCTCAAAACGTTTTTTTAGACCTTTTGGGACAATTTTTGAAAAAAAAAACCCAAAGTCATGAAAATTGAACTTTTTACAGTGCTTTTTAACAAATATCTCTAAAAATTTGATTCTCATGACTTTTAGCGGGGGCGGGGGGGGGGGGGGATTAAACGACCACCCTTAAATGTGTTTTTTAAGGTGGTTTGTTTACAACCCCCCTAAAAGTCATGATAATTGAATTATTGGAGACGGTTTTTTAACAACCACGTCTAAAAGTTTGATTTTTATGATTTTTTGGGAGGGTTAAAATGAATGCCCCTAAATGTGGTTTTTAAGACAATATGTTGACACCCCCCCCTAAAATCAATGAGAGCTTAACTTTTGGAGGCCATTTTTAACAAATGCCTTGAAAATTTAAATTCTCGTATCGTTTGGGGGTGTTTAACAAAACTGCCCCTAAATTTGTTTTTGAAGGCAATTTTTTGACAACCCCCTCCCTAATGTCATGAAAATTTAACTTTTAGAGGCGGTTTTTTCAAATCCCCTCTAAACTTTCATGAAAATTTAACTTTTGGAGGCGGTTTTTTGAAACCCCTCCCAAAAGTCATGAGAATTGAACTTGTGTAGGTAGTTGTTTTATAACAGCCTCGAAAAGTTCAATTCTTATCATTTTTGGTTGCGGGGGTGGTTTAAAACAACCTCCCTTAACTATATTTTTCAATGCGTTGTTTTGACAACACCCCCCCCCCCCCCCTACAAGTTATGAGAATTAAACTTTTGGAGATGGTTTATTAAAAACTACCACCATAAGTCAAATTCTCATGACTTCTGGGGGTGTTTAGAAAAACTATCCCTAGCCATTTTCAACGTGGTGTTTCGAAAACCCATTTAAAAGAGATGATGAACTTTTGGAGTTTATAGTGTTATAAAAAACCATCTCCAAATGCCTTGTTCTAGAGACGATTTATATATGTCAATTTTTATTATGGTAGTTGCATCATGTGTTTAGGGTTATAGGGGGCACTAATATATATAGTGATAATGGTTTATGTTGGAAATATCACTAATACTTGGAGGGGGCCTAAATCAGTATTGAGAAATTTTTAACTTATTTATCCTTCACTTTAGATTGAGTTAGTAGCATTCATCATTACATATCATTCATGTATAAACATACCATAAAAAGAAAGTAAACAATCCACAGAACCCAAAAATTTTACATGAAAACCTAGCGGGGAGAAAAACCATGGAAACTTATCTTCAAAGTTTCAATGTTTACAAGCTAAGCTTGAAGGAGAGTCGTACCCGCTGAATTTAAAACTCCAATCTGTTCGGGTACACAGGGTACTCCCAAAAGACCGAACACCTTGAGCAACCACGTCACACAAATAGATCACAGATCAACACACCGATGTTTGTCACGTGGTTAAAACCCTCGAGAGGGAAACAGTCCATGGCCCCAGCCAAATAGCTACTTGGAGCAATTTATTATGCAAAAGAAAGTTACATGAGCTTCTCATAATCGATCAACTAGCCAAGGACCCTCTATGCTCTTTAAATAGAAATCATAGACCAATCGGGTGTTAAGCCACGGATCAATGGTAGATATGATCTAAGAGAAGTTGAACCATCAGATCACTCTATGTCTAGAACATATCGTGAGCGTCAGATTAGAATATTTACAAATGCATACCAATGCATACTGGGTGATTCCATGAAGATGGGTAACACTTTTTGGCCAAATTTGGCGATGAAAACCTGATTTTTTACTCATGTGCTAGATAGAAGCCCTCAAAACG
>LPNX010158040.1:0-12426 GCA_001517045.1 Pseudotsuga menziesii
TATGGTTGATAAAGAAATCTGGGCTCAATCCACGCTCAATCAATCAGCAAGAACCTTTTCACAACTATAGAAAATGTGCCAAAAATGCATGAGTTGACCCACACATTGAAAGCTGGCATTGGTTTGGTGGGTGTGCAAAGATATCCATATATCGTTGATATAGAGACGAAAGTTCCTCTAAAATTAAAAACATCGATATTGACATGGGTTTTCCACCATGATAAAAAAAAATGAAGTATTAATCCACGAATGTTCAAAACGTGGAAATATTTCATGGAAAAATCCGACCAAATGTATTAGTGAGGGTTTGTCTTGAGAGCTTTAAATTCAACCTTCATTAATTTGGTTTCGAAGTGCAACAAGCAAGAAAATTTCACAGATTTAAGGCTTATAGCTCTTTGCAACCTAATTTACAAACTTATTTCTAAAATAATCTCCAGTAGAATCAAACTGGCACTTTAAAGATGTTTATATTTTGAACAGTTTGGCTTCCTATATGATAGGCAAATTTTAGATGCTATTGGGATAACCCAGGAAGTTATCCATTTTATTAAGCATAAAAATTAAAATCTTTGTTACTGAAGATGGATCTAGAAAAATATTTTGACTGAGTGAAATGGGGCTTCCTTAAATTAATTCGTATACAGATTGGAGTACCTAGCTTGGTTGTAAAATGGATTATGTCTTGTGATATTTCTGCTCAGTATGTTTTCTGGTGAATCGTTCTCCTACAAGATTCTTAGAAAGTGGGAGACAAATAAGGCAAGGATGTCCCCTCTAACCTCTACTCTTATTGCTTATAACTGAAGGACTAAATAGGATTTTCTTGGAGGAAAAGAAAAAAGAGAAAATCAAAGGTGTAAAAGTAAGCAAAAATTAGTTTATTACCTATCTTTTCTTTGTTGACAATGTTTTGGTATTCGGTACTGAATCTTTGAATGAATGGCTGAGTTATAAAAAGATCATCAACATTTTGATTTGCAAGGCATCAGGAATGTCTGTAAGTTTAAGGAAGTCTAGTTTTTTTCAACACAATATGGAAAAAGATACTTTGGGTTGTATTACCTCTTTCCTCCCTTTGATACTTTTAAGCTTGAAAATGCTTTCAAATACTTAGGCCATTTCTTAAAACCTACTGACTATAGAGTTTGAGACTAGACTTGTCTTATGGAAAAAATTGAAAACAGAATAAAAAAATTGGACGTTCGAACTCCTTTCAATTGGTGGAAGACTCACTCTTATCAAAGTTGTTCTTATCATCATTCTTGCCTACTGGTTATCTTTATTGCAGATCCCCTCTACTATTATCAACAGTCTGAGAAGATGTATCTTTAATTTCTTATGGACAAGTGGAAATAAAAAGGCAATATTATTAATATGGAAAGTTGGGGCAAGCTCTCTTTTTCCAAAGATTGGGGAGGTTCAGGTATTAAAAATATTACTTGGTTCAACAATGCTTTAATATTAAAGATTTTTTGGCGTATGTTTGTAGAGAAATTTCCCTGGTCTATTATCCATCGAAAATATATAAAATTGAACTTTTCATACTAGGTTAGAATGCCAAAAAACTCCACCAAAAACTCTTCTCCAATCTGAAAAGGATTTATGACAATTTATCACTGGATTGGTGAACATCTTATTTGGAAGATGAAAAATGGAAGACATGTTCTGGTGGGAATTGATCCATTCATTGGTTTAGAAAAGGACTACAAGATATCACCATTAAGCACTTCCTACCTAGTTGAGATTGGACATTACACTCTGGCTCACATTAAAAATCCTTCGTGAATAAATGACAATAGCTCTTACTGGTATTCTTCTAAAGGCTTGGGCCTTATATAGGGTCAAGCTACTGAGTGGGAAGTTTACATCCAAAGATTAAATGATGTTGGTTGTCGAACCTTGAGGAAGAAGATACTCTTATTTGTTATGCAAACTCTATGACGAGAATTATCACAGGAAAATATTCTTATCAAACTATTGTTTAGAATAACTCTAGTAAGGTTAAAAAATGGTGGTATAAATCTTTGTGGAAGTGGAAAATCCCATTGAAAATGAAATTCTTTACAAAATTTTCTAAAAACATGGGATAATCTTATGAGAAAGGGGAGGTATGGGACTACTTTCTTCTTTTTATGTAGAAAATATGCAAAATATGTTAATCATCTATTGATAAATTGTAGCTTCACTACAATTATATGAATGAATGTTGGCCATTTACTCAATATCCCAAGAATATGGGAAGGAGATAATTTTGATCATGCACGTTACCTTTGGTATAAAAGCTGTAAGGAATTTTATACTTTACCTTCTATTATCTCTTGGAAATTATGGACTATTAGCAACACTTATATTTTTTATGAACATTTACAGGATAAGGATCTAATTTTCTCTCATATTTTGAAACTAGAAAATGACTTTGGAATGAAGAAAGAGATTGTTGTAAAGACCAGGGTCATGAAATACCTTCAAAGTGCAGGATTTGTTGGCTTTTTTGATGGTGTAGCTAAAGATGGATTACGTGCAGCTAGTGCATTTTTATTGATCAACAACTCCCATTATTTTTACTTCAAACTAAATTCTGGAATTGATTCTAACATGAAAGTTGAGATATTACCTCTTTAGTGCTTGTGCAAGATGGCTTATATCTTTGCTTTAGTGAATTTGAAGGTTTTCAGTGATTCCAGGGTAACTATCAAATGGGAACAAGGTGACTATATCATTAATGTAGTATTGTTATTACCATGGTGAAACAAGATTTGCTCTGTTCGTAAAACTTCAGTCTTATTACATTCTAGCATTGTTATAGAGAGTGAAACTAGAAAGCAGACTCTCTTTCAAAGTTTGCGTTAGATGTGAAAGAATGCATTCTCTTTTGGGAATAATGGATGGATGATTCTCAAATTGACTATGGATCCACACATCTCTTTGACTTCTAGTTAGTTTTTGAATAAATGAACTATTTTTTCTTTTAGGTAAGAGTTATTCTGATATGGGATATTTTTTATCCGCGAGACAAGTTAGAACCAATATTTCCAACATATTTTTTTTTGGGACTAATATGAAAGATATATGAACACTTTTTAACACTGAGGAGAACGTCTTTGTACTTTTTGATTCAATTTTGAATAAGATAAGTATGTTTTTTTTCTGCTGAAAAATATAGATCTAGACCTATACATAAATAAATTTATCTTTATAGATCTAAATCCCATTCATATAGATATAGATCTTTCAATCTAACCAAGATGTTTATATATTGGTATAACTATAATACATGTATATGTTTTTGAAGTGTTGTTTAGCTTGGAAAGGGCCATATTTCCTTAGGGATAGAACCTATCTTTGATATCATATGTAAGCTCCTAGTTATGATGATCATAAACATAATTGAGATGTCAAGATATAACCTCATCATCTATACTAAGATCCATAGTAAATGAGAGAAGGATAAAGAGATTGGATGGAAATGGATGATAAAAATCTTATGTTACCAAAGATCCAAATCAATGTTATTTATCGCCAAGACAACATTTAGAAACCATATCTAATATTGGAAACCATAGTATGGGGACAACTCTCTTTTTATCTATTATATTTGGCTACACAAGATGGATGGAATGTTCATCAAATGGGTGTGAAGACTGCTTTCTTGAGTAGAGACTTAAAAGAGAATGTCTTCATGTGTTAACCATAAGGTTTATTTTGTGAAAATAAAAAAAAAGTATTTTAGGTCATCAAGTGTTTGTATGGACTAAAACAAAAACCTCAAGTCTGGTACGAAAATCTAACTTAATATATTTTGAAATTGAATTCCAACCACTTACATATTGATGATGAAACTTTATTTGTCAAGGAGTATGGAAAAACTATTGCATATCTTGTAGTGTATGTAGATGATATATCAATGATAAGTAGCAATGAAATATATATTGCATCCATAAATAAATAATTGAACAAGTTTTTTGAGATGACTAGTTTGGGACATATTCACTACTACTTGGGTATTGAAGTGACTCAAAATTCAAAGTATATATTCTACTCCCAAAAGAAGTGCATTGGATAATTGTTGAACAAGTTTGGCATGGTTGAATGCAATTCTCTTTCTACTCGAAAGGAAAAAAAGTTGAATCTAACATCAAAATAAGGTAATTAATTTGAGGATGCAACTAAATATAGACAACTTATTGTAAGTTTGTAAACTCAAGTTTAGTCGACTTGGTTTTGGCTAACTGGTATTAGAGCAAGGTTTATGAAATAAATCTTGTCTTAAAAGGTGGAAAATTAATTTTCTAAGCAAAGTTAATTATAAATTAAAAATGGCTTCCTCTTCTGGTTCATTGCAAACATGAAAGAATTATGAATATTGGTCTTTAACAATGAAGGATTTATTCAGAGGTCAAGATGTCTGGGAGATAGTCTAGCATGGTTATGCAAAACCAGCATACATGACAACATATAACAATCTCACACAGGCTAAGAAAGATGTCTTGAGGGAACAGAGGAAGAAAGATGGAAAGGCTCTGTTCTACATACATCAAGCTATGCATGAGAGCATACTCCTAAGAGTAGCAGAAAAAAATAATGCTAAGCAAGCATGGGATACATTGGAGATTGCCTATCAAGGTTTGGATATGGTAAGGACATTCAAGCTGCAGATTTTGAGAAGAGATTTTGAATATTTGTCCATGAAAGATTCAGAGAATGTAGACACATTCTACACCAGAGTTGTTGGGTTGATAAACCAACTGAAGTCTCATGGAGAATCCATAGAAGACCGAAGGGTTGTTGAAAAAATTCTCAGAAGTCTTCCCCCAAGATTTGAAAACTTGGTTGTGACCTTAGAAGAACACACAGACATGTCGACATTTACCATTGATGAGCTGTAAGCTTCACTCATCAATCATGAACAGAGACTCAACAGAACACAAACATCATTGGAAGGTGCATTTGTAGCACAGTCATCCATAAGCTGTGGTAGAGATAGGGGGAGAAACAACTTTAGAGGCAGAGGAAGAAGCTTTTCAAGAGGAGGATGAGGCAGAAGTCCTGTAAATGTCGGTGGTAGAGGAGATAATCCAAACCCAAGTCAGCCAAGTGGCCAGAGGTTTGATAAATAAAAAATTCAATGTCATCATTGTAAGAAATTTGGTCATTATGCATATGAATGTAGGAAGAAACAATATGACCAAGGAAGACAAAGCCCAAATCAGTAGACCAGCACCAACACTTCGACAAGTGCAATGTTAATGGCATCGACATCTCCACTCGAATGCAATGTTGTTTAAGAAAGTCCACATGACATATGGTACTTAGATTCAGGATGAAACAACCACATGACTGGTAATTTAAACTTGTTTTCCAGTCTAGAGAATTCAATTCAAACTAATGTTACACTTGAAAACAATGTCCAAGTTACTGTTTTAGGAAAATGAACAATTGATATTCTAACCAAACAGGGGGAGAGTAAGTATATCCCTGATGTCTATCATGTCGAAGGTATGAAACATAATTTGTTAAGCATTGGACAGTTAATACAAAAAAGCTACAGAGTCTACATGGAAGATGATCACTGTGTGATCAAAGACAAGTGTCCAAGCGACCAGCTTATAGCAAAAGTGCCAATGACAAGCAACCACTTGTTTCCATTGAGGATAGTTCCTGACATGAAAGGGAAAACAAACTCAGGAGCTACATTCAAGGCAGAAAGTGAAGAAACGGTCGAGCTCCTCGACAAGAAAGAAAATTGCAGCGCTAATTTGCAAGCTGCATTTCAGACAGAAGTTCATGATGAATCCTAGTTGTGGCATTTCAGATTTGGACATCTGAATTTTGGTGGGCTGAAGCTACTGCACACAAAGAATATGGTGAAAGGATTACCATTGATCAACAGACCAGAGAGGGTTTGTAAAGGCTGCATTTTTGGCAAGCAGTGCAGAGATACTTTTCCAGTCGAAAATTCCTATAGAGCACCCACACCACTTGAAATTGTGCACTCTGACATTTTTGGTCCAATGTAGACATCATCCATTGGTGGCTATAAGTATTTTCTAACTTTGATTGATGACTACTCAAGAAAAACATGGGTATATTTTTTGAAACATAAATCTGATGCATTCAGTTATTTTTAGTAGTTCAAAGCACTCGTGGAGAACCAGAGTGGACATCGCATCAAGATCTTAAGGACTGACAGAGGAGGTGAATATGTTTTAAATGAATTTTTAAATTTTTGTAAGACCCATGGCATACAAAAACAATTCATTGCATGGTATACACCTCAACAAAATGGTATTGCCGAAAGAAAGAACAGAACCATCATGGAGATGGCACATAGCATGTTGGGAGCCAAGCATTTTCCAAATGAATATTGGGGTGAAGCAGTCGCAATTGCCGTTTACATTATGAACCGGTGTTCGACAAATAGTGTGAAGAACAAAGTTCCGCAAGAAGCATGGATAGGTATGAATCACAACATTTCTCATTTAAAAGTTTTTGGTTGTGTTGCATATGCTCATGTTCCAGATGAGCTGAGAAGGAAGCTAGACAAGAAGGGACAAAAATGTATTTTTGTCAGCTATTCTGAAGACACAAAAGCATACAAGTTGTATGATCCCGTCATAAGGAAAGTGATTATCAGTCGGGATGTTCAATTTGTCGAGAATGAATCATGGGATGGAACCGTTGACATAAATGTCAAGATTGTCTTGAACGTCGACAATGATGATATGGAAGAGGAAGTGGTTCAAACACCAGATGTAAATCAACTGGTCGTAGCACCGTCGACTCCCATGACACCACGACATGGTTCAGCACAAGGACCATCGACACAAGTAGTAGCTCAAGCTACACCGACAAGTACACCAAGAGGACAACAAACTCCATCAAGCATTTCGTCAAGGTTGACATCTACAGAACCGATGAAGACAAGAAGTCCGCGGGAGATATATGAAGTTGGTACACCAAATTCATTCTCTCTCTTTGCATTATTTTCCCCTATATATGATCCACTAACATTTGAAGAAGCTATTGAAGAAGAAGTATGGGCACAAGCCATGGATGAAGAAATAGAATGCATTGAGAAAAACCAGACATGGGAACTGGTTGATGTACCAAAAGACAAAGATGTAATCAGTGTCAAATCGATTTACAAGACAAAGCAAGATGATAATGGGAATGTGCAAAAGCACAAGGCAAGAATGGTAGCAAGAGGGTTCACACAACAACCTGGCATCGAATTCAATGAAATGTTTGCACCTGTTGCACGCATGGATACAGTCAGAACAGTTTTGGCCATTGTTGCACAAAAAAAATGGCATGTTCATCAAATGGATGTCAAGTCAGCATTCTCAAATGGCTATCTAGAAGAGGAAGTATATGTGGAACAGCCACAAGGGTATGATGTTCCAGGTCAAGAACATAAAGTGTACAGATTGAAAAATGCATTATATGGTTTGAAGCAAGCTCCTAGAGCTTGGTACACTCGGATTGATTCTTATCTCACTGAAAATGGATTTCACGGAAGTGAAAGTGAACCGACTTTATACACCAAAGTGGATGAGCAAGGTAAGATGTTAATTGTATGCCTGTATGTAGATGATTTAATATTTACTGGTGATTTTGGCGTAGCATATTTTAAATTAGTCATGGAAAGTGAATTTGAAATGAAGCCGGTACACCAAATTCATTCTCTCTCTTTGCATTATTTTCCCCTATATATGATCCACTAACATTTGAAGAAGCTATTGAAGAAGAAGTATGGGCACAAGCCATGGATGAAGAAATAGAATGCATTGAGAAAAACCAGACATGGGAATTGGTTGATGTACCAAAAGACAAACATTTAATCAGCGTCAAATGGATTTACAAGACAAAGCAAGATGATAATGGGAATGTGCAAAAGAACAAGGCAATAATGGTAGCAAGAGGGTTCACACAACAACCTGGCATCGACTTCAATGAAATGTTTGCACCTGTTGCACACATGGATACAGTCAGAACAGTTTTGGCCATTGTTGCACAAAACAAATGGCATGTTCATCAAATGGATGTCAAGTCGGCATTCTCAAATGGCTATCTAGAAGAGGAAGTATATGTGGAACAGCCACAAGGGTATGATGTTCCAGGTCAAGAACATAAAGTGCACAGATTGAAAAAGGCATTATATGGTTTAAAGCAAGCTCCTAGAGCTTGGTACAGTCGGATTGATTCTTATCTCACTGAAAATGGATTTCACGGAAGTGAAAGTGAACCGACTTTATACACCAAAGTCGATGAGCAAGGTAAGATGTTAATTGTCTGCCTGTATGTAGATGATTTAATATTTATTGGTGATTTTGGCATAGCATATTTTAAAGTAGTCATGGAAAGTGAATTTGAAATGATCTGATCTGGGGCTTTAAACTTGGATCTATAAGTATCGAGAGGGATCCAAATGGTAAAAAAAATGTACATCTAAAGAAATTGGATCCCTCTCTATGCTTGATAAATAGAGGTTTAAAATGGATCTATGCTAATAAATAGGTCAACACTTCTAGAGAAAATTTCCATTGTAAAGTTCTATCCATAAGGCACAACTATAACTTTCAACAAAATTGCTACCAAATTTGGTGAACACTTTCTATAAAAGGGTTGTGTTTGTCCACTTAATAACTTCTCATTTTGATGGGGTTTACTTATAATATGATTATCAACACAATTTTAAGGTGTTCTATAATTTTAAATATTTGAATTTGTCCATATTAGTTAGAAAATACTTTAGTGGATGAATCTCATAGATGGATAAAGAGTAGATGAATGATAGAATTATGGTTTTGTAGGTGTTGAAGATGGAAGAGGAAATTATAGATCACTCTTCAAACCCATTGAAGGTTGATCCATCTTCACTACATGACCATTGTTGGATAGGAAACGCATGAAAGGATATGAGGATAGGCCTCTATGACACTTGGGGGTGTACCATGGAATACTTATAAGGTCTACCAATATCCTATGCTAAAAATATTATGAAAAAAAAAGAAATAGTGGTGGAATTGATAGATTTTTCAGATATCCTACAACATTAGTAAAGACATTGTTTGAAGAAGAGGTTGACAATGATTCTAGCTAAGAAAATATTAACTCTTATGCTTGCCCGATAAACCTTTCAGTGTCTTATATAGAAGTAGGTGGAGAAGTAGCACTCATAGACAAACAAGTTCACCAACATATAAGTTATTCCTAAATCGCCATATACAGAATTGTGGCAAGAATATGGAAACCATAGGGAAGACCTAGCTTGGGTTAGTGAACAAGACATAATTGAAGGTTATTGTAACATCCCTAACAATTCATAAATAAAAAAATAAAATAATTTATTGTTTATTCACATTAGAAGTTCCTAGAAAACATTTATAGAGATGTTATACTTCTTAGACTTCTCTCATAAGGACAAAGGGATTTGGTAACTTGCAAGATTTATATGTTTAAATTGCATCTTTAGTATGTTTTCTTACAAGCATTGGTCGATACTATGTCATACATAATGGTTGATAATAACTTGTGTCAACATTGCTTTTACATTCTCTTGCAAGTATTATCGTAGCAACTGTTTCTTGTTTTGTTTAGTTTATACATAGTTGATAAGTAAGTTTCGTAGTCTTACTTAGCCTCCCAAGCTAACGCATGAAAAGTCATCTTTCCTTGTTGAAGGTTAAAGAGTTCAACTTTGAATTGGAAAATGAACTTAGACTACCAGATTACAAGCTCATAAACAAGAAGTGCCTCCAAGGTTTTATAAGCACAACTTGTATATAAAAAATACTATACTACAATTATAAACTATATGGTTTTAAACTTCATCATAAAGTGGGTCTAAAGATTATACAAAGGTCGACTTAGGCATTAATCTATCGATGGTAACATATTCAAGCAAAGGACGAAACATAACTCCACCCATTTGCCATCCATGTGACTATTTTAAAGGCACACCTCCGTGGTAGAAGGACACAAAAAGCGAGGCCCTAGGATTTTAATGAGCCTCGAGAGTTGCGTTTGTTGTTTTGATGTTGTCTTGTTTGGTTTTTATGGTGTTCTGACAAACTCTCTCGGTCTTTTGTTTCTTGGCTGTGCAATAATCTTAATGGAGAACATAGATGGAGGGGTTAGAGAACTCGACCTTGATCTCTGTCAGAACTTTGACCATGGGTTTTTTGCTTGCGGTGGAAGCCTACACATTGAAACTAGCTAGGAAATGGTGACTTTGTTTTGTTCTAAAATGTCAACGAGGTAAATCTTTCGTCGTTAAACCCATGCTCTGTATTTTAAAATTTTAGGCAAAGTTTAACGTTTATATTTCTTTTTGTTTTTAGCCTTTGCAAAAAAATGTGCATGCAGGAACAAAAAACAGTCCTCTGCAAAGAGATCCTCATTGGACATCAATTCGAGGAGTCAAGTTGATCGGTAAGACTCGTATTCTTACCTTATCATGGCTCTATGAATAAAAACTAGGTTTCTTGGTGTGTGTTACAACCTCCGTAGTTTGGGCCTATCTTTATTTTCATGTTCGTTGTTAAGAAAGTGATAAAAATGTCTTTTGTATACCTGGACTTGAATATCGTGGAGTCCTAATCGACAAAGACACTATGTAAATTTATTTTTGGTTATAGAGTTGTTAAAGCTATAAGTACCCGTGGGGGTTTTGATATTGCAAACTCAGTTTGTTTAAGCGACTGTGAAATTTTAGAATGTAAAATAAATCATTAATTGTGGAGTCTTGTGACTATGCCACTTTTTTCTAGACGATATGCGGTTTAAATTTTCTTCCATTTTGATTCTGGATTTTCTTTTATATAATACAGACTTCGAGCTAGTCTGACCCTGTGGGGGCTTTGAGTTTTAAATTATTTAAAGTGCTTAAAAGAAAACGTGGCCGTGAGCCTTTAATATGTCTATTTTATTTTTGAGCGTAGAAAGCCACTCTAAAACATAGTTTTTGTTATTTTAATGGGTAAACAACTGGAAACCTTGGTGTTCGTTCCTTGGTTGTTCGTCATGTGATAATAATAACTTTTCTTTGATCTAAAAAAATATCTTGCTATCGATCTCTATTAATTAAGAAAATCTTATAAATTCTAATAGTATTGTATGAACCCATGAGGGCTTTACATTGTTCTTAGATTTTGTTTCAATACTCAAACTGTAATATTGAGTTGAGTTCGTAACATCTTTGAATGTTTTGGGAAATAAGCCATTTTTTAATTTTCTTACTGTTTGTTGATAAAATAATGGATAGGTTGTGGGATTAAGCCCGTGCAACCTTTATGAACAAACCTTTTCATTTGTAAAGATGAAATTTTTCTTATGGAGACTTTCCTGGGAATCCCTTTTACAACAATAGTATTACCTTTATCATCCAAACATGAGAATTTTTTATCATAACAATTTAAAATAACTCTATGTTTCTCTAACCAATCCATTCCTATTAGTAAGTTGTAATATCCTAGAGGTAGAATATTTAAATCAACATGTGTTTTAAAACCATTCATAATAAAATCACACTTTTTCACGAAGCTAGTTACTTTTCGCTTTGTGCCTATACCAAGTTGAAATAACCATGACTTTTCAAATTTATCTTACTGTAACATGTATATCTTTACAATTATTGGTAATACATAACTAAAATTGCACCTAAATCAATCAATATAGAAATTGGTTTATCTTTTAAGATACCTTCGATTTCGACCATCGATGTTTGATGATCTACTTGCATATTCTCTGTAATATCTCGAATTTTGGACCTAACACTTATAGGCATGAGCCTATTGATTATGATGTTATCTTGATGTTTTATTTGATATATTGGGTCGAAGACCCCACTACATATGAACATGATTATTTGTTTTATAGATTGGGCATAAGACAATTGTTGACGATATATATATGCTTGTTTGTGTTGGGTGTGGACCCTGAAGCACATGCTTGATGAGATGTTTTGTGTTGAGCAAATTGCTCTGGAGCACATGAGTAGTTAATGTTGTGTTGAGCAAGAAGCTTTGGAGCACAAGACTATTATATTTGTGTTGAGCGTGAAGCTCTAGAACACATGAAAAGATAAGTTGGAAGTGTTGGGCATAAGCCTTGAAGCCTTCCATGTTGATGTTGAGTATAAGCTCTGGAACATCGGATCCTTGGCCATTGTATCCCTAGGTGTATCGTATAAGTACATCCTAGCATTAGTGTTGAGCGAAGAGATCTGGAATAGCACTAAGTTTTTAACTCCCTATTTTTAGCGTTGAGTATGGGATCTGGTAAGGGCTATGAGTTATTGAAAAGAATTAACAATTCCTGAGTGAAAACGACTCGAGAAAAATATTGATCTCATCAGACTTATTTATAAGTGATTAAATGAAATTTTGAATTTATGTATTCTCATCAAGTATTGAAGAACTA
>LPNX010158074.1:0-41704 GCA_001517045.1 Pseudotsuga menziesii
GAGACGGTTTTGACTTACCCTGACACCCCTAAGACTATTTTGACCCAACGCTCCATTTACAAATTAACCGCGGAGTTACCCCCTATGGGGTATGCGCCCCAACAACGTGCCTAGGTAAGGAAGGAAGTTAAAAAAATGAGAAAAGAGGTAAGGGAATTGTTCTATTATACGTCTGCGACTGAAGTATATAAATCGTAGAAAGAGTGGGAATATTAGGCTAGTCATCATTAAAGCACGGATACCTGAAAATATTAGGCAGTTATGACATCAAAGCATCATTAATTCAACAAAGTATGAGGAAAATGGCGGCGTTATTTTTGGTACCATCAGTCGTCTCCACCATAAATTCTATAACTTCCCTAACAAGTACAGATCACAACTCGAGTATTTGAATTAATGTTGGATTGTGTCAAATGGGAAGCCCATGTGATCGACAAGACATCAATTTTCCATCGAATGATCACATGCATGACAATTGCATCTCTATAAATATGATCCTTCACCGACAAGAATTCTTTTACGTGCAAAGAGAGAAGAAGAGAAAACCAGAACTTGTTAGTAAGAGAGATGAAACTCATGGCTATTGAGATTTCCAGTGCCAATGATCAATCAGACGTTACCCTTGCATCACCATTCCTAGTTGTAGAAGAGATCACGTCGCCAGAGGTACAACAACAAGAAGAAGATCCAGAAACAATGGTGAGACGAAACTTGCATACAATTCCCAAGACCAGTATGGTCCCTCTTTTGGCCCCTGTAGCAACCCCAGTGCAGAATCCACCAGTAAACATACCAGCCACATATCCGTGACCATTTATATCAAATAGAGACCTTTCGGGAACATCAGGGCCTAAGGTAAGGCTACCCAAGGATAAATATAGCAAGAAGCGTAAGGCCACTAAGGAAGTGGCTACTGAGGAAGAACCAGATTAACCACTGCACAGAGACGCGATTGGCACCATTGAAGAGCAAAACCTGTTACCACCTTATGTTCGGCCAAGGAGAGAAGAGGCACCTGAAGTGAAGCTTCCGACGACAACACACTCCTCCTTGGTTGTGCTGCAGATCACTTCTGGTGTGCCCCTGTTGATGAATATAATACCAAAACTGGTAAAATTGTAGTTTGAGGATACAGATACGCGTAAGAAGGCGGGCTTGAAGAGGAAAAAATACATGGTCACGCTTCCAGTCATGCCTCCTGAGCCACATTTGGTTGTTGCAATGGAGTGGAATCGAGGTGTCAAAGGCATGGGCCTACTCAACCTACTTCTTATGCTGCACTTTGGTTGGAGCACGCAAGTAAGCATATATGTGTGACAACTCCTAGTTTGTTTTCACGGAGGATACTTATGGCTCAACTGACCCTATGTAGTGGATGTCGAGATCATTTTGAGAATAATGGGTCTTCTGCGTCAAGGACACGACCCTGGGCCGTATCTACATGCAAATTGAGATACAACAAAAATGAAGCAACAATATGACCTCCAGTGCATAGGTAGAGGATTCCTCATTGCCTCTATAACTAACAACATGGTGAGGTTCACCACAAATATTTTATCTCGCAATTTGTTGTGCAAGATGTGGCCTACAGAGTGCACCATTGGGACTATGGAACTAGAAGAGAAATGCATCGTAGGAGTGAAGTTCAATTGGTTGTAGTTTTTGCTAAAGGTTCTGATAAAGGATGCAGAGCAAGTGTAGGATGACAATAAGACCAAGTTCCACTACTCATGGATCCTGTTTTTTATTTCTTTTGTGGTTTGGTCAGACACACCAGATTGCAATCTGTATTATTTTCTAGTACTTTGCCATGGCGCAAAGTACCAGAACCCTTGGGAGGACAAGGAAGACATGATTCAATAGAAGGAAATTAATATAGAGTTGTTCTTGCACGGTGAGGTGCTACGTGATGTAATCAAACAACAACATAGATTGCGGGCTACGACAATACAAAGGTACTCATCTTTCATCAACTTCCATGCAGGTGTACATAACATATTTCTTGAGCCGTGGCAGGACCCAAAGAAGAAAGTGAACCTGACTCATTTTATGATTATTGACATGGATGTGGAATCAGTCATCTAGGACTGGCCCAAGGAATGGTGTGTCCTGGGTGACATGGAGATGAACCGAGGAGATAACCAAGGAAATGGCCAAGACGATGACCCAAATAATGATGGGGGCGATAGGAAAGGAAACTAGTTAGAGGAGGAAGATGACGAAAATGATAAAAATACGCACAACACTAATGAGAATGATGAAGAAGACACACCTACTGATGAGGATGTACAAAACCAGTGGAGGGCATAGGAACAAGATTGCACACATGCGTGTAAGAAGCAAAAATTTGATAAAACAATTCATACAGTTAGCTTGGATAAGGAGAACATTGGCTTACTTGCAGATGCTGTCACATAAGTCTAAAAGACCATCCTTGAGGGTCTAAGTACGTAGCTGATGAAGTGTCCAATAAAATCATTGAGCATGTCAATAAGCTCACATAGGCCATCAATGAAGTAAAATCCACTCTCGAGGCTAAGACATGTGGCGTTGATCCCAGGGATACATTAGCTGTTCCACTATTGTTGCCACGCCTCAAGCTTGGATTAAAGGAGGAAGCACTGGAGTGAGGTACGAAAGAGTATGATGATGTTATCAAGGAAATGGGGATGCTAAGACTAGATTTTTCCAAACTAGCATTGGTCGACGTATATTCCATTCAGCATGCAGCCACGACAGAATTCTGCATAAGAGAAAATAGCTTGGATTACCATGCCACAAAGAAGACAAGGAAGGAGAAAGAGCGCAAGTCCCTCCTTAGGGAAAAGGAGTAGGATATTGAGGCATGTGAACAAAGTAGGATTTCACTAGCTGAATCCATAAAGAGTGCAGTCACAGAGTTCCACATGGAAATATTCCACGAAGGCGAAGTTGCAGCTGCAAAGGTCGGTCGATTGTCAAGAATTGCGATAGAGCTTAGGAAGCAGGTAGAAGAGCTCTAAGCGCAGCAATAGCCAAGAACAGCTCCTAAGGTGTTAGAACAACGCAGGACAACAACATCTGAGGATGTTGATTAGATTAAGAGGGGTGAGAAGCTGTGTACAGATGCGATAGAAGCAGTTTTAGTGACCTGGGAACTGCTTTTGGAAGATGAGATAGCAACGAATCTCATTGAGGAAGCATGACAAGGTGAGATGAAAATTGCAACAGTCAGGGAAGACATGAAGAAGATACTTCTTAAAGAGAAGGTTGTAAAGGTAGCCGAGCTGAAGCAACTGCAGTAGGAAATGAAAAATCTACATGACAAGGAGCAGAGTAGGACTGATGAGGTGACAGTGCACCAATCTAAAGAGGAAAGAGTTATAGGGCTCATTCAACCTGTACAACAGAATCTCCAACAATTGCTTCAGTCGTTGGAAGAAGTATCGCCAGAACATATTGGTTTCAACCGTGTGGAACAATTGTAGAAGCAAGTAGAGGAAGTAGTGCAAGAGGTTGCCAAAGTAGAGGGAATTTTGAAATAATTTTGGGACAAGGTTGGTACCATGGTGCAGCCTACTCTAGAAGCATGATTTTAATTAGTGTCTTGGGATGAGCCACATGTGAGAGTTGGGGGTCTGTTGGGCCATGAAAGAGCACAAGGAAGAACCTGAAGTGCAAGATCAAGAGGAAAAGCGGCCATGCGATGGGATAAAAGTAGCTAAAGGATGGAAAGAAAGCGCAGAAGAGAGAAAGTTGCGACACATATCGATGTGATGAAGGAAAAAGAATACCTAAAGAGGCACGTAGAAGAGTAAAGGATAGAAAGGTGCAGGTCAAGAAGGACTGCAGGAGTTCGAGTCGGTGGAAGACAAAAGGACAGTTTTGCGGCTAGTTATGACCTATACAGGCATACCAAAAGACCTTTCTGCAGCTAGTTATGGCCATGATCAATGAAATGAAGGACGTCTGTGGCTAGTATGGGCTATCATTAATGAAATAAAAGATATTTTGTAGCTACTTCTGAATGTAAGAACTGAGATGTACTCAGTCGACCCTGCGTGGTCTTGTAATTTCTATAAATATGAGGGACCCGTTTTGTATAAGGGTTACCTTCATTATGAGTTGGTAAGAGTAGGATTATTGTGGAGAAATTAGAGCGGATTATGATAGTATAGGTCTGTTGAGTCGTGTATCTACAGCTATGTGCGCAGACTGTTTTGTAAGAGTCAATCTGCAGTTGAGTGTGCATATAGTAGATTATAAGATTCGATCCTGGCTGTGTGCATATCAGTAGGAGTAAATAGGAGAATAAAACTAGAGAGCATGAGAGAAATAAGAGTCTGAACTAAATAGACATATCTCAAAACAGTCTATAATTCATAGACTACAAGGTGCCATATATTTTTCATGCCATATGAAGAGCACCTTGGTGGTTTTTTCCAGATGGGTTTCCACGTTATTTCATGTGTTATTGAATGATTCAATGTTGTGTGGAATGTTTAACTATTATTGTTGAATGTTTGATTATCTTGCATTGTTTATGGTCATTTCTTGAATGAATGTCACAATATTGATGAGAGCAGTGAATGAGTAAATCGTTAAAGAATTGTTGAGTACTTGATATCGATTCATGTTAAACTACTGTTAAGGTTATAATACAATTGGATCATAGTCATTTACTTTTAAGAAACTACCTGCATCACACGGTTGCGCATGTTGTTAAATTGTCAGGGACAAAGTTATGTTGCAAGCTAGATATGTCACACTGTTGTACTGCCGTCGAGTAGTAAAGACCCCAACCCTCCATCTCTGTCGAGCTCCTTGGTCGCGCACCAAGGGACTATAATTCCTCGTCGACTGTGGAAACTTAGTTCTGGCAGTTACACATTAAGATATCCTGAGTGAGACTATGCCTTCCTCGCAGGTGTTGCCGGTTGATCTTGCTTTGTCGGGCCGATGTCTTTGGGTGTTTTGTTGGTTTTCTGTTGTTGTTGAACTTGGGTCGCGTAAGTGAGGAAAAGTAGGCCAACAGACCAAAAGGAGGTGGAATTTTTAGAGGACGAGGAGGAGTATTTGGTCGTAGAAGAGGCCAAGTCATTTGTTATAATTGTGTACAACTTGAAAAAATTTCGAGAGATCACACTAATACTACGTCGACATGGACGTATTATAAAGCACTGGATCACACTCTTGAATAATTTCCATAGTTGATTGATAAGTGGCACGATAGGAACATGGGAAGCTATAACCCACCTTAGAATGCTAATCCAAACATGCATAATATTTTTGTTGAACCAAGGAACCTAATATTGTCGTTGTGACAAGAGGAGGTGTTGTGAGTGGATAAAATCAAGAAGAACCATATAGACAACAGAGAGTGCGGCTGGCACAACAAAAGAAACTGCCATTTGATGTCTAGAAGGAAACGAAAGTATTTGTGGATACTCGACATGAGTTTGTTGATGAAAATCAAACATCGACTTCTGCTACTCTATTAAATGAAGGACTAATATTGGAAATGCTTCAAAGGTTCGAACAATTATTTCAAAAGAAGCTGACATAAAATTTCAGTAAATTGAAAGAATTATTTAAAATTGTTTTAGCATTAATAATAGATAAATATTACTACTACAAAATGAGAGATAATTGACGAGGAGACCAAAACATTTGCTCACCATGGTGTTTTCAAGGGATAAATGACCAAAAAATGATAAATTTTAAGTGATATAACTAAAATGACTAAGATAAATGACCAATTTGGTCATGGGATATGAACTAAACTAAAAATGACTAAGATACATGACCAATTTAGTCACGGGATAAGATTTAAACTAAAAATGACCACATAACAATTGGACATTTTTAGTTTTGCCACTCTGACAATTGAATATTTCAATTTTGACAATAAATTTGTACAATTTACAAAATTATAACACTACAAATGCATTACGAGACCCCTTGGTATCTGAATCCATCTACAACGTTAAAATTTAGTAAATTGTAGACCCCCTCATGTGTCACAACTTAGCAATATTGTTACAATTTACTAAATTTTGACATTAGAAATGGATTATGAGAAAGAAGGGCTCTCTAAATCCTTTTTGTAGTGTTAAAATTTAGTAAGTTGTAAAATTTCATGTTCAAAATTGCAACTTTCCATTGTTGTATTCCGTGAAATATTAATGTTGTCTAGATAAAACTCATAGGCATGGTTGCCTCATAATGATTTTTTAATTGCACCGGTGAACCCATTCCCACAACACAACGGTTGAATTACTGTTGCAAATATCTTTATAAAGGATGTTGTATACGTCAATATATGATCCCATGAGCATCATTCCACGATCAACAAAGCATTTAATATACCAAGCCATTTTGACTTTGTCAATGATCTGTCTTATATAAATATAGGTGTTAAATTCCTAGTTTACATCCTCTTTTTCCTTACCCTAGTGTTTCTTAACTTTCCTCTGAGGCAAAGTGTCCCTTTAATTCTCCTCTTTTCCCTTAGTATTATGTGCATTCAGGGGTGACCTTCTATCCTTATGCTCCTATTATATGTGGTAGAAGTATTTATTTGTTTATTACATGTACTTAACATATATTTTTATTATATAAAAATTAAAAACAACTAATATAACACTTAGAAAAAATGTACAATATATATGAAAATAAGATTTAGGATTCAAAAACTTACACATTTAGAATTATAATTACCATAATTACTATTTCCTTAATATTCAAATTCATACAAACTTAAAATTATAACTACCATTACAAAAAAAAAATACAATATATATGAAATAAGATTTAACAAAGACATACACATTTAGAATTAATTCAAAGTCATACAAGTTTGGAATTATAATTACCATTACAAAAGCAATAAAGAAACACAATTGAAGTCAAAAATGTATCAGTGAATTTGTCAATACACTCTTATGCCCAAAAATAATGTGAAATATTAACTCATGAATATCACCATACTCATCGTTTGGTAAATAAAATATTAACTCATGAATATCACCATACTCATCGTTTGGTAAATAAGTAAAAAATCAAGTTAATGATAATAATAACCACATTGTGTTGCTTTACACTTCTTTAAACCAAGTTTTTATTTACAAATTATTGATATGTAATCAAATTCGATAATAAAATAACCCTTTTAATTATATATTATTCCATTATACTTCAGGTCTTTATAAATATATGGAAAGACTAAATACTTTATGTGGGGCACTTCACAAATATGATTAACATGATTCTATGTTAGTATAATAAAAACATAAAGACAATGGTTTGGATAAATACTGATTCACTTTGCATAGATTGATTGAACACAGAAACCTTGGAACTAGCATGCGTATGGAAACCTCTTAATGCTAACAATGTGATGGTGTTGCTTTCCGCCAGTCCAGGAAGTACTTCAACACCATGAAAGATAAATGTTGATTGATTCGCATAGACGAGAGATATGAGGATCACTTTCCAACAAGCGATAGAGATACATGTTCAATTAGGTTGATGTGTCTTTCTCAGAATGCTGGTCAAAATTAATTATTTCTACTTGCATAATCTGATTTTGGTTAAACTCGCCTAATTTCTACAGCGTTTATTCGAAATGGCCAACAGACGTTATCCAGAATGGTATATTTACTTTGGTTATCCAGAATGGTATATTTACCCTTCCAATGTACTTTGGTTTACTTCATACTACATTATACAAAGAATGGTATGGAGTAGCCTTGGCTAGCACATAAAAAAGGAGGAGAAAAACAAAGAATTCATTTCCTGTGGCATGAAAATGGTGGTTATATTTAGTGCTGCAATGAAGGGGGGTAATTTATGATTAAAATTCTGAGAAAATACCCCTGCAATGGGATATTTGATCACTGAAGGCATTAGTCCACTTACTTCACCACTTCATTGTTCATTGTTGTCCACAAATTTGTGGTAAGAAGATAGCATTAAAACGTGACAGTATTGGTTGTTTCTCCCTTCACTACTAGAAATGAGAATTTGTTTTTGTGTTTTGAGTACATGTCTTTTTTGTTTTTGTTTTGTGTGGATAAGAGTGTTAGGAAAATGAGAGATTAGGGTTTTCACAACAAGGGCTGACCCTTTCCTCAAAGGTTTTGGCAATTTTCACTTTAAATATTTATTTTGTTAGTGGATCTATGTAACAACCCTCCATCATATATGCATGAGTGTTGAGGGGCATAACAAAGTTGTAGTGTATGCATGGGGCATACTCAAATTATTTGTTCATTACACCTAGAGTAGCTTAGTTTTTACAACCGGGTATGAAGGAGATGTTGTAACTCGTAACAATGTGTAAAGTTATATAACATGGCCTTATGGCCTTCCTATACAACAGAAATAAAAATGTGTTGACTTAAACAAAAAAATTAAGTTACATTGATATGTCTCCTTAAACAAAAAAAATTAATTTATATTGATTTGATATTAAACATAAATTTATCATGAATCTTGAGGGATAAAATATCTTGTAAATTTTTTTCTTAATATGTAAAAAAAATAAGATGAAAATATTTACACCTTAAGAAAAATTGTATCCCTCTTGGGTGCTTGATAGATCTAGTTGAAGATGGATCTATGCTAGTGTTCTAGCATAACCATGGATCTTTTTATAGTTGTTGGGATAAAGTGAAGCATTTTTACGTTGATATGTCAAACTTGAAAAGTGACACATTACCATCGAGATATAGTAAATTTCTACTATTTGGGGATCAATTATGACCCATTTTTCCCATAAAATGAGAAGAACCCTTTATTATAGAAGCAACAACCTCTTGTATGTGAAACCTTAAGCACCAGAGAAGGGAATTTTACATATTTAAAAAATTCAAACACAATACTTCATTTGGGAGTTAATGTCTTGTTGATTTTCAGTCTTTTATTTGTTGATTTTGTTCCCTAGGAGAAAAAATCCTCCTATTTGAGGAAAAAATGTAGCTTAAGTTTAATTTTGAGAACAACATCATGATGATACATATCATGAGCAAATTTTTTGGACAGCGGGCTATAATCCAGATTGCATACCAGGATCCAAATCGAACACCCTTGTGGTTGACATAAGAATCTATCCCATTTTCATCTGTGTTGTGATAACTATTATCTCATGGAGAATAGGTGCCAAATTTTTTTTGACACTACATGCACTCAGAATCGATTAAAGGATTCTTCATGTAGTACTTCACCTTTCTCGTTATAAAACATCCTTCCATCTCCTTCCTTACTTGATATTTAGGTTTAACTTATGATAGTCATACCATTTTCCACATCCACATTTCTTCTTGAAACTTTAATTTTCCTATATAATTCTTGATTTCCTTGGAATATTGGTTCCTTTTTCTTGCACAAATGACATTAGTCTACCACTTTCTTAGGGATGTCAGTGACAATGACACAAGTAGGGTGAGTACGCAAGATTCAATACGGCTTATATATAAAGTATTAAATACTTCCATATGGATTGATTGGTCCATCAAGAGGATCTGCTACTATATATGCTACTATATAGAGACAATGCTCATGTCTAGAACCATGATTAGAATAAAAAAAACACACATTCCAATATATATTTTTCTTGAGTTGGTAATAGGTTGGGAATGTTAGATATTTCGGTTCCAAATACTCATAAGTACCTAATAGCTATGGATATTTCCAAGTAAATTTATTCAAAATTAATTCCTTACTAGCAATATTGGCATGTGTAGAGGTAGCACTTCTTCTTTGATATATTCTTGTGATTATGAATTTACAAACTAGCCCTGAACCCAAAAAATGGTCTTTTTTATTAAATATTTCTAGCAAAATATCACAACCACATATACTATTATACAAGTAGTAAAAGCTCAACTTTAAAGGAAAAAAATTCCTTAAGCTTTAGATAAAAAAAATAATGGTCTAAATACAATTGACTTTTCATGAGTTTAAAACAACTGCTGCAATAGAATCTAGTGGTAACTATAAAGCCTAGAAAGACACAAGAAACATTCAATTCTCCATATAAAACAAAAATTCAAAACCAAAAAAATATGCAAGAAATGTTGTTTGGATTATGTTTATCCTTCAGGCCATTTAAAATATAGCAAAACCTCGTATTTAGAAAACAATTTTTATCTTCGCTGTAACACTTTGAGTATTTGAACCAAGTTCAGTTTGTTATTAAGCAATTTCCAAATAATAGCATGTAGTCTCTATACCTATTTTGAATTGGTAATTGTGAACCTTTCTATGTAGGGATATTGTCCATTTGGTCAGTGAGCATATAAAGCTCTATCAAATAATACCGACCCATATTGGCGAAGCAAAGTTGAGTAGCTTTTCAAATGATGAAAGAGATGTTAAATTGAAGTTAAATCTAGCAGCAGATAAGAAGATGCTCACAGGCTGGAGGAACCTTCACCTATTCATGAACATATAAGACATGAAAAATATTTTAACAACACATGGAAATTGTAAAAGAGAGTGAGAGTTACTATATTAGTGAAAGGGACGAGAGTAGCAATGTGACAGTTCTTGGTACTCTCGTAATAGAGCCGGTTCTGCATCACATCACCCCTTAGAAAATGATCAAGGAAAAAAATTCATCTCCACTATCGTGGGTTATATAAAAACACATTAGGTAAAAAAAGGAATAGATCCATTCAGGGTGTATATAGCTAGCACGAATCGGAAAGAACATGTTTTTATTTTGGAGATTGTCTAGACATCTTGAACACCGCTCAAGACGAGTCTATGAAAATTGAAGATTCAGAGGATGAGAGTGAGAATCAAAGTAGAGTGTATAGTGGTACCCTAGCCAATTCATTTGAAATAAAATCTGAGATCTCTTACTTGGTTGTAGCTTTACCATCTCAGCAACCAAGATGCAAGGAAAGTATGAAATTGTCTTTTACTTAATATCTTGTACGTGGTAATGGAAATTGGGTTGCACAACAAAAGGAGACATTATTTTAAAGGAAATATTGTTGGAGACATTATATTTATCAATAATTTATGTTGAAGATTAGGGTTTGGTGCCCTTTCCTTGTATAAGCTTTCAGCTATAACTAAATTGTTTGTGTTGCTAACTCAAGAAATTAAATGGAATACTAATCTGATTTTTGTGCTATATTGGATTCCTGCACTATTACTAGCTTGACTTTGTGCGATAATGGCTAGAAAATTATATGGGATTAGATTTCGACATTTTGAGGACCTACATTGACAAATCAAGGATTTATAAGAATATTCATCACATCTACTTGCAAAACATTTTTTATTGTCAAGTTTGGATGCTTCATGTTGGTGTTTCTCCCTTCGACTGAGGTTTAGTCCTTGGTTTGTCCGTCAAAAAAGCCCAATATATCAGCTTGATAGAGAAGGGCTCAGTTGGTAGCACCTGTGATACAGATGCAGTATCACCCGATATTTGTCTTATGGGTGACTTTCAGAACCATGTTTGTGCAGTTCTATGGGGATTTCCTCTCCCTCGACACCTTACTATCTTTCTCAACCGAATTTAGTGGTTATATTACCTATTCCTATTGCATGTATTCAAGATATGACTCTATATGTCCATTGACACATATTACAATAGTTAATATAGCTACTTATTAGTAGTCCATCTAACAATAGTGCATCTTATGCATATAAAGACTTATTCGTAAGCAAATACACATACATTCATTCGACATAAATGCATTTCTCAAATATACACATAGACACCATTTAACGTGGAAACCCATCCGAAAAAAACCACAAAGACTCTCTTCATCTCACATGAGAAATATATGGCACCTTTCATTTGTGCACTCAACTTCCAGAATCTATTCTAGATCCTCTTCTTCAATCTATATAGACTTATCTCTCCTCTCATTCTCTCTAGTATCAGGCCTTTGTACTTTTCCTATCTTTCACTCTACTATTGGTCCACACACAAACTAGATCGAATCACTCTTATCAAAAAGTCTATAACTCTTCCACTCTACAAACAAACAATGGATAACCACGACTAATACAAACCAACAAGGAATTAACCCACTCATAGCTTGGGTTCTCTGTTTGATAGAAACTTAAATGGCATAATCAACCGACTCTATTCTGTTATCCGATAGGCTATCATTCTTATTCTACTATATTTCCATTACAACTTCGAGTAGGAACTATTGGCCCAAAATATAAAGATTATTTATTCCCTAAAGAACACATGACTCTAGCAGACTTCTTACCCATGATCTCTTAGGCTGTCCTTTTCAACCATTGCATGCCTTCTATCTTCGTCCCTTCCATCGCAATTGATCTCGTAGCATCTTCCCTTATGTTGCAAACTTCTTCCCTCAGGCCTGCTTCTATTGTATCTTTCCTTCGACTACTACTTCTTCTGTTGTATCTCTTTTTCTGTCTCTCCTTCCTATATCACCTGAGCGGACTCTTCATATTTATGAGAAGAATTCTGGCTGAATTATTCCTATCTTTTACCTGGGCCAATTGGCCCCTAGTACTCACTTGTGGATCGTCTCGAGCTAAGCTAATCCGATCCTTTGGTTGTGATGAATTTACTTTGAAAATCTTGTAATATTTTAACTATCTTCTTTATTTCCTATCATACCTATTATGCTGCCTTCTGCAAATTTTCCACAAGGTAAGAACTGATGTGTTTCGACATTACAAGTCACGCAGTCTCTGCTGCTTATCACGCTTTTTGATGTACATGATGAATAATGGATGCAACTCTTTTTGGTTTAACCTACAATTTGACGACTTTGCCAAGTCCTCTGCTATTCTTGAGTGTGCAGTGTTGCGACTTGTTGTTATAGTTTTTTCATGTAATAAGCCTTAGTCAATTTCTTCGCTAAGAGAAATTTATTCATCTCATTCTACATCTAATTCTCCTATGTCTCAGTAATGCGCAACCGCTTTGGGAGTTTTTCTAACTCTACATCGTCGATCAATGCTTCCCACATCTGAGAAACTTATTCAACTGTATGTGCCTATCCTCCTCCAAGGGTTTGGATTTTTTCTCAGTTTCTTTGACTATTTTCTTCACCTTACTAATAGTATTATTTGATGTGCACACTTTCTTGATCAATGCGCCTTCTATAACCTTCATTTCAGTGATTATGACATTTTATATTGCATAAACCTCATATAGCGACATCTGAGAAAAATTTATGGTAACATGGCCAAGTTCTACGCCATGGTATTCAACTATGACATTCCCAAGTCGAGTGCTTCTCCCACTAGTTGAGCTTTTATCGGTGGAATAGGTATCGACACATCAATTGGTTTCTCTTCTCATGTCCTAGATAAGTTCTGGGACTATGTCACTTCTTTTCTATAGTTGACCACGACCTGTACTTATTTCAGTGTCGTATAGAGTGTCTAGAGTAAGTCAGTAATGCTTCTTGTGAGCTCTTTTTTTTGCTCATCTACTTTCTGAAGGCTCTGCCGCAGTGGCCTATGTGATTACTTCCATCAGCAAGGAAACATTGTCACTATCGGGGCCTACAGTTCCTGTTGTTTTTTCAGCCTTCCTTTTCTTATTCCTTGTGTCAGGCTTCTCAGTGTGCTTCCTTTTATCACCCACCATTGGATCTTTTTGGGTTGTGCTTGAATCATTCTGAGGAGGGTTGGGATAATTTTGCAGGTCTTGTGTTTTTGGTTGTGGGTCCCATCACTATTCTCCATCCTTCTACGCTAGTGGATCATCCTATCGCATGTCTTCTTCAGTAGATAATAGGTTATCGATGACATGCATTCGCCATTATTTTGACCAATGTTGGGTAATGAGGTCAACTTCTTATCCAAACAACAAGAATTGTGTCTCTAACCATTGGTGTTGTGGATCTTGTTGCGGATTCAAGAATATGTGATGGGGCCCAATTATAAATTTAATAATGTTTTGAAACCATTGAACTGTTTCATCTATGATTCTTTGTTTCCTTTTCACTTGATAGCATAGGGCCTCTCCATGCATAAAGAATTGCACATTATTGTCTCTCTTTCACTCCCTTTTAGATTTCTTGAACCAGATATTCTGGTATCGAGCTACTTGACATCGCACCAGTATATCTACCCCTTGGTAGTTTGATAGTTCTGACCATGCAACATACAAAATAAAAATGAGCAACCATGAATCGTGAAATGCAATACCTATTTCCCACAACTCTTCTACATATGCTAATAACTGGTTCAGTAAATAATTTGACCAGTTCTGTTGAACTCCCTCCACATAGATTTCAACGGATTTGATCGTACCTATAGTATATTGGTTTGGTCGCATCTTCTGTACCAATTTGGTATCTAAAAACTTAGCCATGAACCGAACAATATGGTCATTAAAGGAACTTATTAAAAAGGCTCTGGTATCTCTATACAAATCATACTTATCTTTTGTCTTGCTCGAAAACATAGTGTCTTAGTATTTTTTGAAAAATGATGTTGGGTCTATGCTTGCGAGTGGTATCCTTGTAGTTGCTGCTATCAGCTCGACATCTACATGAATTTTTCTGTCAAACCATAGGAAGCCACTGTGTAACGATACCAACGATTGTTTGACACATCCATTCTTCTCTATGCTTCGGTTGAAATGCAGCATATACATGAGCGATAGTAAACCTACTTGGTATAGTCTCCTTTCCCAATCCATTGGAGCTAGGTGCTTCATGTCCTCCCAAGTATCTTGTACAAAAACCATGTAGTTCTTCAAGTACAAATATGGATATTTCCTTATGTCATGATCAACAAAGGACAAGTTCTTAATGTTTGGAATAATGTTCTGCGACACTTGAACTCCTTCTGGAACAATTGGTGCTGCTAGTGGGTACTATGATTTCTTCTTTGGTGCATCAGATCATCTCGAGGGAACATATGGTGGAAGCATAGTTAGAGAACTTGATTCTTCCTCCTCCTTTGGTGGTGGTGGTGGTGATGTTTTTTTCTTTCAGCTTCTAGAATGTTTCCCCATTATTATACCAGACGAATTTGGTGGGTTTGGTATTAACCTAACTGTAGGGACAAATGGAATGTGTTCATCTTCTTCGACAGTCACAACCTATAGTGGAACATATCCAATAGTGTCTTCCATAATGGGTGTGGGTGATACGGTCGTGAAACCAAATTCTGCAACTGTACTAGTACTGGAAATCAAAATAACCATTCTCTATGGAAAACTCAGTTCGGATCTTGTAGTTGAGACAAAAATATCTTGAATGTATCGGAATGAACGAAATACTCGGGCTTGAATGGTGATAACATATAGAAATTCATTATGTTAGTCCTCCACATGAGAGAGAAATAAATGGAGAGGAAGTTTTCCTTTATGTCACATGGGTTGATCGTTTGACTGATTGTTAGGAAACTTCTATGAATTCCACCACTCACTTGTCACATCAATGGTATCTATTATGAAACAAATATGGAAGTGAACACAAATCATGCTGCCAAAATATCTCGATGCTTTAAATTAATTACGATTTCCTTTGAATTAATTATGGCAATTGTCATTTCTACAACTTTATTTTAACTTGAGACAACATCATTCTTCCTACGACCTGTCTTTACCCTTTGAAATTTTCCTTTTCTTGCGACAAATAGATTTTCTTCTCCATCATTTATTTTTTGTGACAAACAAAGAATCCATGACAGTTTTCCTCTCTCTACAACATACTAGCAGTCTGCGATGGTCTTTGCTTCTTCTTTGCGACAACTCATTTCCTGTGATTAAAACAAGATTTTTCACAGGGTTCTGTTTTTTTTCTTTGTTTTTCTCTTTTCTTTATTTTTCTCTTTTTTATTTTTTCATTCAAACAAGTTGTGGCTATCCTGATAAGGATTTATCCGACTTCGGTTTACCAAGTCTTTGACATGTGTTCCATCTTACTTCGACAATTGCACAACACCTTCGTTAGTGATATGTGTTACAATATACAATCCTAACGAATATTTTTTTAGATTACCTAGATTCTTGAAGAATTTTCTATCATACAGAAGAACAAGTCCTCTGACCTGAAATCACTTGTTCTTGATGTGGTGAGCATGCCATACTTTTTGTCATTCTTTATCAACATTTTGATGAAATCCCGCAACAAAATGATCTTCTTCCAACTGTATCACCTGTGACAGTCTTTCCTTGACAACACCAACATATTTCATCTCCATGATCACAACAATCCTTAGGATGGGTGCACTCTATTCCATCAGGATCACAAATTATTGTCCATATACTAATCGAAATGGAGTTCACCATATTGGCTTCTTACAGGTCATGCGATACTCCCATAGTACTGCAAGAATTTTATGATCCCAGTCATCTCTTTGGACGTTGCAAATCCTTGTCAATGAATTCTCCAGGATTTTTTTAAATGATTCGACAACACCATTCACTTGAGGATGATATGGAATTATATTTCGATGTTGGATCTGGAATTCTTCTGTAAGTTCCTCAATCAATTAGTTGACAAAGTGTGTGCCTTGGTCGCTTATCAAATTTTTTGGGCATCCAAATATGGTCATAACATTTTCAAACAAAAACTTACTAGTAGACGTAGTAGTACAATCTTTTATGGGGATGCTTCGTCCCATTTAGTCAGGTAGTTAGTGGTAGTAATAGTATATATCTTGCACCTATGGGATTCCCTATTGGACTAATAGGGCCCACAAAATAAATGACCCATTTACCAAAAGCCTGCAGATTTATTTGGGGTACTAATGGCATTTCATCTCATCACAACGACTTTCTAGTTCCTTGACATAGATCACAACTATGACAATATTCTTAGGAATCTCCATGCATTGTGGGCCACCACAATCCCGCTTGAAATATATTCTGCATTGTATATTTTCCATCAAAGTGGCCTCTTGTGACACCATTATGCAATTCATTTAGTATCATCGGTTGCTCGTGTTCCAAAATGCAGCGATGAAGAATTTCATCAGGGTCTATTTTAATGAACTATCCAACGATCAAGTGGAAGTCTGCAACTCACACAAGTATTTATTTATTCCGTGTAGTATGGTGCATAACTCATACTAAAAAATTGTAGAATTTCTCTATAATGATCATCAAACATTGTTATCACAAATAGTTGCGCCTTAGGGAGACTATCGTCAAGGTTTCTAGGTTTGTCTCCAGTTTCGATCCTCGACAGATGGTATTGTCTAGAATTCATTCGACCTAGTTTAACAATAAATTCAAAGTCAAATTCCTGAGAAAGGAGAATCCATTGACAAATATTCCACCACAAAGCGGCTTATTAACCATGTATTTCAATGTTGAATGACCTGTGTACATTTTGAAATGTCCACCCATCAAGTAGTTTCTGAATTTTTGTAGAGCGTTTGCCATAGCTAGTCCTTCTCTTTCCGTCATGGTATAGTTCTTCTCTATTGTTTATAATTTCCTAATAATAAAGGAAATCATATGGTCAATCGATCCTTCACTAGGATGCCATAGTACCATGCCAAGCGCGACAGACAACACATTGACACGTACATGAAAATATTTTTTCCAGTATGGAAATAAAAGTATGGGTGATGTAACCATCTTGTTATTTAAAGTGTCCAAACTCTCTTGGTAACTTTTTGTCCACTGGAACTTAACATCTTTCTTCAATAACTTCTCCGTCGGAGCAGTCAGCTCTGCATATCCTTTGATAAATTTTCATTAGTATCTTGTATGTCCCAATTTTTCTCCCAATGGCTTCAATGTGGTAGGTGGTAGTAGGTCGATGATAAGCATAATTTTGACAGGGTTGACCAAGATTCCATTGTGACAAACAACTTGGCACAACATAATTTTAAATGGGGCAGAAAAGATACATTTCTTTAATTTAAGTGAAATTTGATATTGGTGACAATGTTCCAACAACATCTTTAGTCTCTCAATATGATCCTTAATGATCCCTATGGAAATTAATCCCAAGCTTAGAACAATTGAACTCACAAAATTGTTTGAAAAATGCAAGAAGCACTCAAGAAGGAGACTTAATATGTTAAAATGCACGAACTGTTGATGATATCAGCCATCATTAAATATATGTAGGATTCTCATAAAGTAGACACTCCAAGGATTTGAAATTTTTAGGAATCTACTCGAATTGGTACAAAAGAAGGCTTACCAAACTAGTCAAAATCCCCCATAGGTGGATAAATCTCTTTCTGAATCAGTTAAAATGCTCACAAATTTGCTGAAGGAGAGTGTACAGCTCATAAGTCATGGAAATTTGACTTTATCATGCTTTTATATGAGTAAAATAAGGGAGGTTAGTTGGTGCAAAAAACAAGGTAGTCTACCTTAAAATTAGCATTAGATTTTGCCTTAAAACAATAGAAAAGATGGAAAGACTGGAAAAAGTAGTAATGCGCAATTTCCATTATGGGTAGTCTGTGGATGGAAGGATATTATCCAAAATATTTATAACTCACTCCATGAGGCAATTTTGGCAAGTTTAACATAAAAAATTGGTTTGGGTGCAAACTAGTCAGTGTAGACCCTAGGAAATTAATCAAAAAGATTAATTAATTTATCCTAAGTCTTGGGGTGGGTTTTGATTATTCCAACACCCCCTATTAATCATGAATTTATGTACAATAAAAAAAAAATATGATAAATATAGGGCCTAGAAACAATTCTTAGTCACCCTTTACATACTACTTGTCCATACAAAACAAGGAAAAAAAAGGCAAAACCACAAGTGAGAAAATCCTCCCTTAAACATGGACATGAACAAATGTGTATGAAATATGGTCTTAAATCTATATTCATCATATGATAAGGTATCCAAATTAAATAATTGATAATGATGAAGGTATTCTCTAAAAATACTTTGGTGAAGATGTATGCAACTTTCTCAACTAATGTGCAGTATTGAAGATCAATGACCCCATCATCCACAAGTCCTTTGATGTAGTGCATATGGATCTCAATGTGTTTGGTTCACTGTCTCTGTACTCAATCAGTTGAGATACCAATGGTACTTTTATTGTCATAATATATTACTATAGAAGTCTCTTTCTCAATCCTAAACTCTCCAAGTATTCCCTGCAACCAGAAACATTGAGTAGCTGCATTCACAATTCCTCTGTACTCTTCCTCTATAGATGAAAGTGAAATTGCACTTTTTTTCTTACAAGTCCAGCTTATTGGTCCATATAAAAGCATAAAAACATATCTCAAACTTGATTTCCTATCAGTGTTATCACCTTCCCAATCAGAGTCAGTAAAACCAACTAACTCTAGGCTAGATTGTGCAACATAGTGAATCCCATGACTTTTTGTTCCTTGTACAAGGTCTAGGATTCTTTTAGATGCCCTACAATGGATTTTATGAGGCTGATACATATATATGGAAGCTACACTCACTACATAATATATGTCAGGTCAAGTATGAGTCAAATAAAGAAAACAACCAACCAATTTCCTATACAGGGTGTTGTTTTCCAATGGAGATGATTGCGCTTCTTCAATCTTAACTCCTGAAAGGAAAGGAGTCTTGCTTGGATTGAAATAATTAATTATGAAATTATTCAACATATATAAAGCATAATTGGACTGATGTACCTTGATTCCAATATATGATTGAGAAATATCAAGCCCAAAAAATTGGCTTAACAATCCCAAATCAGTCATAGAGAAGGCATGGTTCATTGCATCCTTCAAGGATGCAATTTATTTCTTGGCACTTATTGTGATCAAGAGATCATAAAAATAAAATAAAATTATGATTGAATAACCATGAATCAGGTTCAAATATACATTAGCATCATACTTGCATCTACAATAGTTCAGTGATAGCAAAGAGCCATCAATCTTCGCATACCAAGCTCCAAGAGCTTTCTTTAGCCCATACAATGATTTCTTCAACCTGCACAAAAGAGATGGATTAGTCACAAATTTTTTTGGCTTCTACATATATATTTCTTCTTCCAGATCACCATGTAATAAGGCACTCTTCACATCTGTGTGATGTACCTCCCATTGCTTTGAAGCTGCAATGGTCAAAACTAGTCTTATGGAGTGCATCTTTGCAACTGGTGCAAATGTATTGTTATATCCAATGCCTTGTACTTGGGAGAAGACCTTGGACCATAAAATTTCCTTACACTTCAGAGGAGAACCATCAAAAGCAAATTTAGTTTTTAAAACCCACTTACCCTTTACTAGCTTTCTCCCTGGGGGGAGAGTGACTAGATCCCATGTGTCATTCTTTTGGAGCGAATGAAATTCCTCCTTCATGGTTGTTTGAAATTTTGGGTCTTCACATGAATATTCATATGTTTATAGATCAGATTCAATCATTATAAAAAACTTCTCAGCAAAGAAAGGATCTCTGACAGAAAGGGCACTCTCAAACTGAGATCTAGTCCTCCTGGGATCACTAGGATTCCCAACTAGTTCCCCAACTTCTTAGATGGTTTATTCTACCCAATTTGACCTTGTGGGGTTGTTTGAATATGAAATCAAATTATCATTATCACAATATCAAATCGGAAATTTCATTAGTTCCTTCACTTACAACCAAAGGTTGAGGAGGTGAGGAGGACTCTCCAATTTCTATTGCTACCATAGGCTCTACTTCGAACTGAACACTCCTTTCAATAAAGTATTTTTGAGAGGTCATGTTGATCATATTGTACCCTTTGGAATATTTATAATATCCAACAAATAGGAACTCTTGGATTTGAGGATCCAAATACCTCCTTTTATCTAGTGAAATTCTATCCCATGCTCTTGAGTCAAACATTTTGAAATGAGACACATCTTGTTTGTTCCCACTCCAAGATTCGAAAGGAGTAACTCCATCAAGATTCTTATGTGGCACCTTGTTCTGGATGTAGCATAGCTACATCCATAACAAGGTGCTTGACGAATTTATTGTTGTATATGTAATTTAGGGTGCCACATAAGCTATAAGAACTGGCTACTTGCTATTACTAAACTATTATAGCTTCATCCCAAAACTTTGGTGGAATATTATTTGACTCCAGCATACAAGTAGCCATATCCTTGAGACTACTATTCTTCCTCTCAAACACACCATTTTCCTAAGGTGTGTAGGGAATAGAGTGTTTCATCTGGATACCTGCATCTTCACAATAATTAATGAACTAAAAATTGAAATATTCACCACCATTATCATATCTGAGGATTTTCAATTTCCTCCCATACTGGTTCTCAACCAAGGCCTTGAAAATATTGAAATGGTAAAAAACTCTAGACTTGAGTTAAAGGAAGTAAACCCAACAATATCTACAAAAAGCATCTATGAAGGTAAGGACATACTTGGCTTGACTCATGTACATATGAGGGAAGGGACCAATAATATTATCGTGGATGAGCTCAATATGTGTCGAGGTTCACTCATGACCGAATCTCTCATACTTACGCTCTTTATGTTTTCCTAGAATACAACCCTAATATACTCCTTCGGAAAACTTTATGTTGGGAAGCCATGAAACCATATATTTTTCACACAAATATGAAAGATATTTATAGTTTAGGTGACCAAAATTCTCATGCTAAAGTTTTCTTGCTCCATTGGCATAAGTGAGAAGAGAAGAGGGGTTAGAGAAAGGAATGAAGTGTGAGAACCTGTAGACTTTAGAACTATGATCCACAAAACCTTTATCGATGACTCTACCATTTACAATATCACATACTTCAAATTCATTGGGAGAGAAGAAAACCTTATTTGGTGACCCAGTGTGAGTCATCTGGTAGAATAATAAGAGATTAGCAGCAAGACCTGGGACATACAAAACATTATTTAAGGAACCATGGTCAAAATCAATGTTTCCTTTACCCTTACTTTCCGTTTCTGATTTATCTCCTAGCAAAATATTTGCACCCTTCAAATCATCAAGAGATGAGAATACTTTCTTTGTTGAAACCATGTGCCTAGAAGCTCCAAAATCAATGATAAAGGAAGGATATCTTACACTGCTTTCTACCAGGGCATGAACTCTCTCTTGGTATTTGAAAGTGGATCCTCCTTCCTTCTTTATTCTTCCACCAGGGAGGGAGATGGTGTTCTTCTACAGGATTTGAGTCTGCATATCGATCTGCTTTTTCATGCAAGAGCTCTCAGGATGAAAGCCCTTACCACAGTATTAGCACATGCTACCTTCACCTTTACCTTTCTGCTTCTGAAAGTTTTTCTTCTTGGAGTTTAAGGACTCCTCTTGAGACTTGGACTTGTCTCCTTTTTGATCTAGAGGCTTCTTAACCTTCTTCTTATACTTGGAATTCACCTTGGAATCTCTAGTAACCAAAGATTGATATTTGTAATGTTTGATCATTCCCATCAAAATCAGTTTGTCTTGCTCTTAGGTCAAGGATTCCATGAAATATTCCAGTGAAGGCATATTCCAATTTTGATCTTTCAAATTAGAGACATGGAAGGTCGAAACAAATATAGAGTAATCAGGACCAATCTTTGAGAGAATGGCCAAGATTAGTTGTTCTTCTTCTTTGTGAATGCCACACTATGATAACTACAAAACAAGAGTTTGAATTTTTAGTAGTAAACTTGCATGGATTCAAAGCTTCTTGGACTTAGTGATATCAGCTCATTCTCTAGTTGATAACCTCTCATCTTATCTATCTTCCCAAACAAAGATTGAAGTTTCTCCAATATTTTATTCAGTGATGTAAGACCATCAAGATGAAATAGCAGGTCTCTGGAGATGTTGAGAATAAGAGAGCATACACCTCATCTCTCCTATTATACCATTTGATCTTCTCTACTAATCCATTTATCTCAGCTTCAGTTTCCATGGTCGCTCTATAGAGGCCTTTACTCCTCATCAAAATCTCCATCCTTGCCTTCCATTCAAAATGGTTGAATAGACTCAAGATGATTGTTTGAGATTGATCCATCCTATGCAATTGCACCCTTTGACCAGACAGTCCGTGGTCCTAGTGAGTGATGTTTATCCTACAAAACAAAAATTGAAGAGGATAACAATTGAGCTACCAAGGCTCTCATACCATCAGGAAATTAAGCCAAAGCTTAGAACAATTGAGCTCACAAAATTGTTTGAGAAATGGAAGAAACACTCAAGAAGGAGACTAAATATGTGAAAATACACAAACTTTTGATGATATCAGCCATCTCTAAATAGATGTAGGCTGCTCATAAAGTAGATACCACAAGGATTCGAAATCCTTAGGAAGTTATTCGAATTGGTACAAAAGCAGGCTTACCAAACTAGTCAAAATCACCCATTGGTGGATAAAGATCTTTCCAAATCAGTCAAGACCCTCACAAATTTGTCGAATGAGAGTGTACAGATCATAAGTGATGGAAATTTGAATTTATCATGCTTTTATATGAGAAAAAGAAGGGAGTTGAGTTGGTGCAAAAAATAAAGAAAGTTTACCTTAAAAATACCTTTAGCTTTTTCCTTAAAACTGCACAAAAGCTGGAAAGACTGGAAAAATAAATAATGCGTAGTTTCCATTCTATCCTAGTTTGTGAGTTGGAAAGGTGTTATCCCGAATATTTCTATCTCAATCCATGAGGAATTTTTGGCAAGTTTCACCTCAAAAGTAGGTTTGGGTGCAAACTAGTTAGTGTAGGTCCTAGGAAATTAATTAAAAATATTAATTAATTTATCCAAGTCATGGGATGGGTTATGATTTTTCCAAAAATCCAAAATACGTTCGAATCATCGAAGTAGACCTCACGAAATTTATGAATAAAATATTTGAAGGAAGCCACTACTATTGTGGAAAAAATTGTAGGAGAATTATTGAGTCCAAAACGATATTACCATGTATTGGAAACAACTCTACTTTGTCACAAAGGTTGTCTTGTGTCAGTCTTCCTTTACGATTCTAATATGATGGTATCCATAGAATCCATCAATGAATGAGTAAATTTCTTGACCCCTGAAACTCTCCAGTACCTCATCTATAAATGGAGTCAAAAATGGGTCATGTAAAGAAGCATCATTCAATTTTCTTAGATGGACGCAAATACACACTTCACCGGTAGTATTTTTATCTTGCACTACTATCATACTCATCCATTTTGATTATTCTACATTTTCTATGATACTTACATCCAACATTCGGTCCAACTCTTCCTTGACGTTTTCTTTATACTGCAGATTCAATCGGTATGGTCGTTGCTTGATAGTTTTGCATCAGGATTTAAAGGTATATTCATTTCTACAAGGTCTTCAACAATCCATTTCATCTCTGATAATTTTGTAGGGAACAGATATTGCAACTCATGCAATAGATTCGTGATCTTCCCGACAGTCTCATCAACCCAATAATCTCCAAAATTGGCCAATTTTGGATTCTCCAAAGCGACAATATTTACTTTTTGGAATTTTTTGGATTCATAAATTGGTTGTTGGAAATACCAAATCCTTCCACTGCACATGTACTTTCAGACTCTGGTATTTTTATTTCAATTGGGTCATCATCATCAGATTCTCTAGTTACATTATAGCACTCCATGTAGTGCTGGATTGTTGTGCCCACTGATTGAAGTGTGTCATTGCGATAGGTATATCTTCAAATATTTTTATATTGATTACTTGCAATGCAAGATCAATAGACGGATGATCATCGAAAAATTAAAATGTGTGTATGAAGCTTAAAGATAATTGATCCCTTTCAATAGTCCCTCATCTCAGTTCAACTGATGTATACCAGCTCCTTGGTATCATCTCTAATGTGTGAATAAACTAATGAACCTACTCTAGTCGCGGACATGCCTCCCATGTCGCACAACAATATTCTATATGGTCAAATAGATTATTCAATCCTGTATACCTTCAAACTGTATAGTTGATCTCTTCTCTAAAACTCATCTCCAGCAATATTCAACATTGTGGTCATTCTGAGATATATTATTTATGTGCGATCCTCCATCTGGAAGGTGCATCTTTCAGCACAAAGTCCAAGGAAGACAAGCGCTAATGTTATGTGAATTTTTCTTCAAACTCTATTAGAAATGATGTAAGGTTAGGTAAACCTTGATAGTTAGGAAGATCACTTTCCTCAATTTATACATGTCACAGATACCGTGTAATTCTTACGCACTTTCTCATGGATACTTCATGTGTCATATTCTACCAATTTTCCAATGCTTCATGATTATCTAATGTACGTGAACTAATAATTCAACAACGAAGCTTTAATCTAGGTATTGGATTTACATAATTGTCCCTTATAGACATGATGTTATAAATATGGTCAAGAAAGTCGCTTTGTCCTTCACTATTTACTGGCTCGATGTATCTATGAACTTATAGCAGATCACTTGGTGTGACTACCCTTAACTATGAATTTTCAAATGATAAGATTCTTTTCTTAAAATTGATGATGGTATGATTATTGATTTCCTAGTTGATCCCAAAAAATTGTAGGATATGGGTTTGTGTAATCGACAATGCCAGTTACTTCAAATCCAACATACGTTGTCAGACCTTCTACCTTGACAAGAACTTGAGTTAGTTGATTGACAGGTAGGAATTTCTACTGGTTTTCTAATATGAGTTGAATAGGGCACCACTCTATTCATGGTTTCCCCATGCTTAACCTTGTTTGTCTCATCATAATGTTGACATCAGATCCCAAGCATAGGATAATATAGTCCATATCATAATCTAGTGTCTGGGTAGTCTTTCTTAACTCGCGATCGGTATTTAGTCTTTTTTCTACATGGATTACTCTTATGTCTAGTTTCACATCTTCTTCATGTTATTCTATTAGAGCTGTTAATTCTACGATAACATATTTACCTCATATCAGAGATAAGCAAATTTTAAAAAACTCTTTAATCTTACTAACCTTTCCCATTGGTTTCTTTCAGAACAACTGATCAAACCTTTTAGGAATTTCCATTATTGGTCTTCTTGGAAGTGTAGGATAAGATGTCAACGCGTGATTTTTGTCAATTAATTATGGTTGTACGTCCAAGTATGCTTCATTTTCTATTTAGACGTCGAACGATGCCTTCTTTTTTGTTTTTGGTTGCACCTACGGTTGGTCATGTTGTGTATCTTGGTCTGCTCTAGTTGCATCATCTCCCTTTATCATGACAAAAGCACTTTGTTCCCTTGCCTCAACAGAAATCACATGGATATTCCGGTTTGGATTTCTTACATGTCTAGCCTGCCACTTCGCAATCAATTGCAAAAACTATTCGACAATATGATAAAAGGATTTGCAATATGAACATTTCTTTGTAGGGATCACCCAATCCCTTGAAAAATGACCTGGTTTTCCACAATATAACATATGATTTGGCCTCTTCCACGACCAAATACTCCTCATTGTTCTCTACCTCAAAATTTGAACCCCCTTACTTGAGGGTATTGTTGATGCATGTATTGATTCTGTGGATACTGGTGCTGAGGATACTGATATTGTGCATATTTATCTTGAGCCTACTCATCTTGCATCTGCTCTTCATTTTTCATTAAATAAGTGTCGAACATTTTCTCCTACAACAGATGGAATTCTCTGTAGTCCTTTTAATCGTGGCTTACTGATTTACAAAATTTACAATATGAACTAGTTGCTGCAATTAGAATCTCCTATAAGTACAAACATTCTTTCCATCAATGACCTCTTGTGTGGAATATTCTACACCAAGGAATCCCTTGTGTATTTATAAGGTACAATGCTCCTCCTATGACATAGTTCATGAACGCTAGGAAATTGCCTTTATGGTGTCCTTCAGTTCTGCATATGCTACACCAGATTTCTTCTTAGAATTCCTTCCCTTTTTTAACATCCTAGAGTTTCAATGTGAGGTTGGATAGATACGAATGAATCTGCATCATTGTTGCACCAGTACCTCCTATAGGTGAGGATTCTATCTTCATGGCCATCTCCAGTGCTTCAGTCTCTGACATAATAATTTTTTGCATTAAGGGAATATGGATGTGTGGTAGAAACACTGTAATGAACCAATATTTTTGTTGTACATCCAATGTATAGAAGCTTACTTTAGCGATCAACATATTAAATTAGTCAAATTCCAAAACAGACTTTCCAGATAATTGCTTAATCTCTTTAATCTTCGTAATACACTTAGATTCAGATTTGGATTTTCTGAATTCATCTATTAGTCCCACTCAAATTTGGTCTAGCATTTTCTGTGTGACTCCTACCAAAACTATAGAAAAAATCATATACCAATCCAATGCATGGCCCCTGAGGGTTGTGATCATCTGTGGCTTATTTAATGCTTCATCCTAGACCTGTCATTAGAGGAAATTTCAACTCAAAATGGGCCTTTCAACCCTAAGTTGAATTCCATGTCATCGTGAGTTAGCCAATGAAATTGCTTTAAATTTGAAATACCGTATAGGTCTTAAAAAAATTTTAATATAAATTTTGCGATAGGTATCATAAAAAAAACTACTTTTTTTGTTTTTATTTTCAACATATATCCCTGTGTTTTTACTCAAATTTCGATCGAAAGATCTCGTTGGATGTAGAATTAAATTCTGCATCCAACGAGTACCCACTCTGCATACTTTTGACGGACTCTACTACCCTTTGTCATCATCACATTTTTTTAGCTATTTCCTATTTTCAGGATAGCAGCCCCCCTCAAAATTATGCAGAGTGGGTATTCATTGGATACTGAATTTAATTCCACACCCAACGATCTCTTCTGATCGAAATTTAAGTAAAAACAGAGGGAGATATGTCAAAAATACTTTTCTTCCTCCAAAATTAATAAATATTATTTTATTATTTTCCTTAGGAAGCTAATTTTGAGTTGCAATTTCCTCTAATGCACATAGTCCATATGGCTTCATATAGAAACCAATGTTTCTCTGGGTACTATAACCCATTTCTATTGAATATCGACAGATTCATATCATTCCCAACCATTATATTGGTCCTCGGTACTACTAGGTAAAACTTTTTGCTAGCAGAACTTCTTTGTATACTATTCCCATAGTTAGTACTACTTGTATTGACAAACCTACTAGGATATGAGTTTTTTGACCTTACGTCCAGAGATGTACACAAAGTCGTAGGTGGGTCGTATTTGTATTCTGGATATGGGGCTTCTTATTTTTCTTCAGTTTTGGGGATAGCCTGGTATTCATATTCTTTGTCACAAGAACCTTCGTCAAAGAGTGATTTCAACTCGTAGTCTTCTCCTCTATTCGTACTGCACTGCCTCTTCTTGTCATAGTTATTCTTCATTTTCCCAACCGAAATATCCTTCAACTTCTTAGACATCCACCTTCTAGTGCAGTTCCACTATCACTAGGGAACATCTCAGCTTACTTTGCTCCATTTTTCATGCACTTCTTCTATGTAATAACCCAATTCTTTATATACAGTTCTTTACTCATTAGACTCTATTCTTAGGATTCCTTGTAATTGATATTTCTTATTTGAAAGCATGTATGGAACAAATTCCCACTTTCCATAACTATGATACTATGAATAAATATGGGATAAGATAACATGGACTGTTGTATTGTTGTCACAAGATTGCTCCATGTTATCATGCAAGTATGCACTAGCAGCCATGCCTAATAATTAGAGGCCACCTAGCCCTATCACCCTTAGATGACCCTCCATTCAGACTAGTTCTTTTCCAGTCTCAGTTGGGTGTCTTGAAATGGTTTATGGTGATATCTACTCAATAAATATCCCCAAAGTCCAAGACAATCAACATACAAAAAAATCCTTTTGGTCTATGTCTATAAACAGTCAAGAGGGATGGTAAGTTTCAAATAACAATTTTAAGTGGTTGGGATAAAATCTTAGAAATAGTTGCAACTATGAATTAATATAAAAGAGTGGAGTGAATGTGTTCCTTAAGTGAGAAAAATTCAAAGTAAGTGCGTCATAAACTACCATAACATTGCAAACAACTTAGTAAATGATAACCAATAAATTCAAAGATCTAGGATAAATCATATGTTATATTTTTAATGGTTATGCAATATCTAAAACATTAAGCATCATAACATTAGAACCATAAGAAAAGGATCACTGAAATAAAGACAAGTACATCAACAAAAGAGAACACAAATATTTTCCCACGGGGACTTCACTTAGTGAAACTCTTACATAGCATGTGCGATCGTGGGATATTAAAGAATACCCTTAATTTCAAGAGATATTGACCCAAACTCTTTTTGTTGAAACCCCCTCCCAATACTTAAAACCTCCTCCCCACCCATTTTTATACCTCAATCCTTATAAACCATTCTACCACCCCCACCTTAAACCCCTCATCCCCCCAATACCTGCAATATATTGGTTCGATTTTTTATAATTTTAAAACGCACTTTATGAACTAACATGATAGGATATTGGTCAACAAGTGAAACCCCCATGTATTTTCCTCAAGGAAACCACAAGGAAAAAAACCCCCGCAAAACTTCCTCAGTATAGAATTCAACCAAGTACAGTGTAAAATCCCAACAAAAGAATAGTTGCTCATCTTCCATAGTAGACTCTTTATCTCTTTCTCTCCACTGCAATACTTGGGTGTAAGGTGTGTATAATTAGAGAGGCACCTCACCTATTTATATTCATTAGGTGAGTGACTCAAATAACTAAGCAGGTCGGCCAAGTTCCCTAATTAGGGTCGACCTACCTAGGGAGACTCAAAATACATTTTATATATTACTTTTTTGGGTACTATTGCCCCGACTTACAACGAAGTGTTTACATCAAGGATATCTCTGAATGGAGGAATAACATATTCGAAGGAGCATACAAACAAAATACAATATAATATCTTTTGAAGTTACAATAATTTAACACTCCCTCTTAACTAGGAAGGTATTCTACATCAACAACAACCATCATCACAATTGTACAACTGACTGGTGAATCTCTGTATGTCATAGGAAGTTTTGGAATAACATCATGCATCTTCATCATCAATCTTAGTATGAGAATCTGTGATATCTTCTATAACCTTAGTATGTAAACACTGAATCATCTATGCATACTGGATCATCTTCTGCAACCTCAGTATGTAAGTGTTGAATCATCTATGAGTGTTGGATCATCTTTTGTAACATCACTATGTGGATACTGAATCATTTTCTGCAATATCAGTATGTGGATAGTAAATCATGTTTTGCCACATCAGTATGTGAATACTGAATCATCTTCTGAATATTGAACCTTCTTCTGTGACATTAGTATGTGAATACTGAATCTTATTCTTCAACATCAGTATGCGAATATTGAACCATCATCTATAACATCAATATGTAAATACTAAAACATTATAATTTGCATCATCAGCATGTAAATAGTAAAACATCATCATCTGCATCATCAGTATGTAAATACTAAAACATTATCATCTGCATCATTAGTATGTAAACACTGAAACAACAATAACATCATTAGCATGTTAGTGCTAAAGAAACATCATCAATAAATGCTATACCATCATTTGCATTGTCAACATAGATATGTCAGAACACCATCATCATCATCAACATAATAATGTTGAAACAACATCATCATCATCACCACAAATTGTTTTGATTTCAACTACATCACCATTATCAGCATAGGGTGCTGTGACGGCAAAAGATATCAACATCATCAACATAGGGTGTTGGGACCGCAACCACATCATCAACATCAACATACAAATTATGAAGCAACATCATCATCAATATCAATATAGAGATACTGAAATTACCTCACCATCATCAGTATATAAATACTCAAACTGTCTTATCAACATCAGTATAGAAATACTGTACTTGCCATATCAACATCAATATGAAAATACTGAACTTGCCACATCAATACCAGTATAAAAAATGCTGAGCTTGCCACATCAATATTAGTATGAAAATACAAAAATTTCCGCATCAACATGAATATGTAAATACTGAACATGCCACATCAATATAAATATGAAAATACTCAACTTTCCACATCAATATCAGTATGAAAATATTGAACTTACCACATCTACATCAGTATGAAAATATTGAACTTTCCACATCAATATCTGTATGAAAATACTTAACTATTAACATCAATACAAAAATATTGAATCTATCATATCAGTATGGGAATATTGAAAGTATCTCAACTATCATCTCAACAACATCAATATGAATATACTAAACCTGCTACATCAATATAGGAATACTGAAACTATCCTAGCAATCATCTCAACAATCATCAGTATAACAATATTGAAGCTATCTCAACAATCATGAGTATAACAATACTGAAGTGATCATCTCAACAATCATCAGTATAACAATATTGAATCAATCATCTCAGCAATCATCAGTATAACAATACTGAATCAATCATCTCAACAATAATTAGTATAACAATACTAAAGAAATCATCTCAACAATCATCAATATAACAATAGTAACACCACTTACAACAATATTTTGTCTGACTTACTAGTCATTTTGGTACAACAAGCCTAATCATATAGATTGATATCTTTGGATACATTCGGTCCAAACAAGCCTAGCTAGATATACTAACCACTTCTTTCCCTCTAACATCTCGTAGCAGCATCACAGTGCATTCTCTAGTAGATCCATCCGAGAATTTTGTCTAACTTACTAACCCTTTCGAGCCAACAATCCTAGTTAGACATATGCATCTTCTTGGAGACCAACAAGCCTTGTCTTGGCTTAAAAAACTGCTTGCGTTAAACTTATCTAGCCATACATACGAATCCCCCTAGGATAACCATGCCTCATCTGACTTACTAACCCTTTCGGGCCAACAAGCTTAGCTTGACTTACCCTAATCTAGACCAAGCTACCACCACTGCATCTTTCTTCCATCTACCGTCACTTCCTCTTTCGAGAGAGGTCCTTTTAGACTATACCAAGATTATCTGGAAAGTATTCAAACTTTACAAGAGAGAGAGGCTTAGTTAACACATCTTCCACTTGTTCTTTTGTAGGAACATACTTGATCTTTACAACTCCATTCTGCATCGTTTTCTTTATCATTCTTCTTTTGTACATCTGCAACTGCATTGTACATCCACAACTTGCATCATTATTCTCTTGTACATCTGTAACTGCATCATAAATCTACAACTTATATCATTCTTCTCTTGTGCATTTTCAACTTCATTGTACATCTATAACTTCATCATTTCTTCTCTTGTAGGTGATTTCATACAATTCAAATATATTTTACAATTAGAAACATTTCGTAACATATTCATAATGAAAAATTCTTATGCATAAATATATATGTCATATAATCATGCAACTATTTTTACTAATGCAGCAATCATCTATATCACGTATCCATATGGTAACTTTCTATATTCCTTCCATATTGCCAAGACAATATGTCTGGAAGTATGTTTCATTCTAGATAGGTATAAATGGAATGTTGTACAACAACATCAGCCACTTACTCATCACCTGCATATTACTAGTAAACTACAAATATGCTAATATGCATTGTACACTTTCTAAATCTAGAAACATATCTATGTACACATATTGAACAAATAGAAATATAGGAAATGAAAATTCAAATACTTATATTTTTTGTGTGTGGTAGAATCCATATTGATATTTGTCTTCTTCAATTATTGGAGTCTTTGCCAATGTGTTCAACTTCATCGTATGATTCTAAGGACATATTCATATCTTTATCATGATCACAAATATTGAACAGGTCTTCATACACCACATATCACATAGAATTATGTCTGTGTGTCCTACTAGTGCATCTCTTCTTATCCAATGATGAAATGGATAAGATTATAATCTTCATCTTCATCGGTACAATTCTTCTTAATTATATTCCTCATTCCTTAAATAATCTTTACTCGATTTCATCTCAGCTGAAATATACTCATCCTTGGTTGCATTGAGATAAAAAAATTGCTTTCTGCACTATGTTGGAGTGATATTTCCATTTATAGAGCTACCAACTCAATCAAAGTCATCATATCTCTGCAGTAGCCTTTGGGTACCACACCATTTACTCTGCATATTTTACTTGGATAAGGAAAATATCCTCTGTATTTCATCATACCTCTAATCCCAAGAATCATGTCAAGATTCTCAAACTTTGAGATCTATTATAGTAACTCCCTCTGAGGTGGATCACCATCCTCCCTCTACATTTGCATTAGGAAAATGGAGTGATAGGTAGCTTGCTATGCTACTAGTCTTCTTTGTATCCATCTATGTCACCTATCAAGGTCAATAGATATCAAGATCATCTATCTTGAACTTTGTTTGAAGTTTTCTCTTGCACCCATATATGAGCTTCTTGTCCTTTGTAGGACTATATCTTCAACCTTGTATTAAATTTTGGGACCATCACTCTATTTTATCCTCAAGCTACTCATGTAAGTCTATGTTCTATCCCATGGGTTCCTACTTAGCTTGTACACATCCTTCTATGCATAGGTGTTTCTCTGTGGAGAGTCTCAAACCATAGGTTGCTCGATCTGTTCTTCTACTTTGATTACACCAACTGTCTAGTGTAACATCCACTACTGAAAAGGTGTTCCTAGCCCCTAGAGTAGTGTCTTGTCATGATATAGTCTCTCTTTTTTATAGAAACCATGAACCTTTCTTCGTATCTTTTGATATTTCGATTTGCGATATACTTGATCTTGTGGATCTACTTGGAAGACTTTCAAAAACTTCCCTTCATGTCTTGAACTCATATCCAAACATCATTATGTGTGATCGACTGGTACTTATAGATCATATCATCCTTCCATTCTTCCTTCTTGGGATAGTCTTTCACAAAGTGTCCTCTCTCATTACAACTGAACTATTCAGTTGCAATATTTCCTTCTATTCTTTGCAGGAAATTTATTCCTTTTTCCATCAATCAATCTTCTTCTTACGTGCATTCTTCCATAGGTTATATTCCCTCTAGAACAACTCCCTCGACTAAGCTTGGAATACCATTCAAGGTTGTAATCTATGCTTTCGCTTATTTGACACTATCTTCAACAACTTCTAATTTCTCGTTGTGAAGTAACATTTAATGTTTTCTTGTTGGTTGTGGAGCCTAATCTTCTAGATCGAGATATTATTTAGTTGTGATTGTAACCCAGGAGTACTATACACTCGTTCTCCCTGCCTTGGGGTTCAGGGAAGCACCCCGAAAAAGGGGGTTGGGGGGCAATTCCCCCGAGACACAGGGGTTTGGGGCCAGTGCCCCCAAGAAAATTGGGGTTCGGGGGTGGAGCCCCCAAGAATTTTTTTTGGGATGTGTGATTGCCAACAGTATTGCAGACCCATGGTATTGGGTTAACCCTGTATTTTTCCCATTGTATTTCTCCTATAAAAGAAAGCATTGTAAGATGACTGTGTATGGTATTGTATTGTATTGGAAGAGAGAATGTGAGAGCCTGAAGGGTGTATCCGTTCATCTTTCTGGACTGTAATAAAAAGACTGGAAATTTCTTTGTCGACGTAGCCCATCATTTGGGTGAACCACATTATATCTGTGTCTCTCTGTAATGTTTTATTGTGTTTTGCATCTTGTTTATTGATTTAACTGTATATCTGTTATTTCTCTGCAATCATGCTTTCTAACAATTGGTAATAGAGTCAAAATGTCTATTTGGTTGGTAAACTCACAGGAAAGAAGGGTTCCTGGTTCGAGTGGGAACAATGGTGGAAGAAGGAAAGTTTAGGGTCGAGAAATTTAACAACCAAAACTATTAGTTATGGAAGATGCAAATGGAGGACTATCTATACCAAAAGGATCTGTACCTACCGTTGGGAGAAAAAGCAAAACAACCGGCGGCTATGAAGATTGAAGAATGGGAGGTTCTTGATAGAAAGGAACTGGGAGCAATACAGTTGTGCCTGGATTCATCGGTGGCCTACAATATTTTGAAAGAAAAAACAATAGAGGGTGTGATGAGCGCATTGAGTAAGCTCTACGAAAAACCCTCGGCTTCTAACAAGGCATTTTTAATGAAGCGTTTATTTAATATGAAGATGTCCGAAGGTGGATCTATTGCTGACCATTTAAATCAGTTTAATACACTTACCAGTCAGTTAAGTTCTATAAAAGTGAACTTTGATGATGAGGTTAGGGCTCTTATAATCTTGTGCTCATTGCCAGAAAGTTGGAATAGCTTGGTCATGGCTGTAAGTAACTTTGTCCCTAGTTCAAACACTCTTAAGTTTGATGATGTTGTTGGTGTTATTCTTAGTGAGGAAATGCGAAGAAAAAGCACAGGTGAGACATCAGGTAATGCGTTGACCATGGAGTGTAGAGGGAGACAAAACGAGAGAGGAAGGAGACCAGGAAATCACAGCAAGTCTAAAAAGGGAAGATCCAAGTCCAAATTCGGAAAAATAGAGTGCTGGAACTGTGGTAAGAAAGGACATCTGAAGAAAGACTGCAGAGCTCCAAAGAAAAAAAGGAGATAGACAGCAAGAGACTACTCAAGAAGTGAATGTAGCAGGTGATGTGTTACAAGATGCTTTGATTCTTGCATTAGATAATACTAGTGATTACTAGGTAGTAGATTCAGGGGCTTCATGTCATGCTTATGCCCCATAGGAAATTCTTTCATGATTATGTTCAAGGTGATTTTGAGCATGTGCTGTTGGGGGATGTTGAACCATGTAAAATTGTTGGAAAGGGTAAGGTACGAATTAATTTAAATAATGGAAGTGAATGGCTGCTAAAGGATGTAAGGTACATTCCTGCTATGAAAAGAAATTTGATCTCAACAGGGCAGTTGGGAGATAGCGGTTGTTTGTCTACGTTTGGAGAAATGTGGTGGAAGATCACTAAAGGATCAATGGTAATTGTAAAAGGAGATAGGATAGGTACGTTATATTTATGTCCTCATAATATTGATTATTATATCTCTGTAGCTTCCAAAGAAATAGGTGTGGCATTGTGGCATCATTGGCTTGGCCACATGACTGAGAAGGGGATGTAGATTCTCCACTCAAAGAAATTGCTTCCTGATCTGAAGCAGGTGATTTTGGAATTCTGTGAGAATTGTGTTTATGGAAAATAGAAGAGAGTTAGATTTCTCAGTGTTGGGAAACAAAAGAAGAGTGAAAAGTTAGAGCTTGTCCATACAGATGTATGGGGACCATCTTAGGTACAATCTCTTGGTGGCTCTCGTTATTATGTTACTTTTATTGATGATGCAACTAGAAAAACTTGGGTTTATTGCATTACACAGAAATCTAATTTGTTTGATACTTTTAAAAAGTGGAAAGTTTTGGCTGAGAATAAGACAGGAAAAAGGTTGAAATTTCTTAGATCTGATAATGGAGGTGAATACTGCAGCAAGGAGTTTGACAGTTACTATTCACATAATGGGATTCACAGAGAGAAGACAGTCCCTGGAACACTCGAAGAAAATGGTGTGTCAGAAAGGATGAACTGAACGATCATGGAGCGTGCAAGGTGTATGAGATTGCATGCAGGGTTTCCCTTACAGTTTTGGGCTAATGTTGTAAACACTACTGTTTATTCAATAAACAGAGGGTCTTCAAGTGCTTTGGTTGGTGGCATTCCAGAGGAGGCATGGATAGGTAAACAGGTAAAATACTCATTTCTGAGAACTTTTGGTTGTGAAGCACTTGTCCATATTGATAAAGATGATAGAACAAAGCTTGCGGCTAAATCCAAGAAATGTACCTTTATTGGATACGGGGTTGATGATTTTGGTTATCGCTTATGGGATCTTAAAAATCGCAAAATCACTAGGAGTAGAGATGTAATATTCAATGAAAAGGTCATGTACAAAGATCAGTTACAGGGAAACAAAGAAGAAAAGGAAAACACGGAGAACACAGTGCTCGATGAAATCAAAGAAAATGAAGTTACAAAAGCACCAAAAAATCAAGAGAAGCAGCAGGTACCTAAAACTCCTGCAACTGTAAGAATGTCTACCAGGTTAAATAGACCCCCTGAATGATTCTCTCCTTCACTGTATTATTTATTGATGACTGATTCTGGTGAACCAAAATGCTTTGAAGAAGTAATGCAGGTAGAAACTAGAAAGAAGTGGGAGCAATGCATGGATGAGGAGATGGACTCATTGGTAAGAAGCCAGACTTGGGATCTGGTTAAGTTTCCTGCAGAAAAAAGAACATTGCAGAATAAATGGGTTTACAGGTTGAAGGAAGAAGATGGAGGAAAGAAGTGGTACAAGGCTAGACTTGTTGTAAAGGGGTTTGCACAAAATAAAGGTATAGACATTGATGAAATATTTTCTCCTGTTGTTAAAATGACTTCAATTAGAACTATTTTAAGTCTAGTGGTGGTAGAATATTTTCATATTGAACAGTTAGATGTAAAAACATCCTTTCTCCATGGGTATTTGGAGGAAGATATTTATATGCAGCAACCACAAGGGTATGAGGTCAAAGGGAAGGGGAATTTGGTTTGTAGGTTAAAGAAGAGCTTGTATGGCTTGAAGCAAGCTCCAAGGAAGTGTTATTTAAAATTTGATAAGTTTATGACAGAACAAGGTTATGATAGATGTCATTCTGACCACTGTGTTTATTTCAAGACGCTAGACAACAGAAGATATATTATCTTGTTATTGTATGTGGATGACATTCTTGTTGTAGGGTCTAACATGCAGGATATAAATGTGCTCAAAAGAAAACTAGCTAAATCATTTACGATGAAGGATTTGGGTGCTGTAAAGAAAATCCTTGGTATGAGAATAACAAGAGACATGAAAAATCACAAATTGACGTTTTCTCAAGGTGAGTACATAGAAAATGTGTTGCAGAGGTTTAGAATGCAGAATGCAAAACCAGTTAGTACACCTTTGGCCAGCCATTTCAAACTAATCAAGGATACATGTCCAGAGACACAGGAAGAGATAGATTACATGTCCAAGATTCCCCATTCATTAGCGGTTGGGATCTTGATGTATGCCATGGTGTGCATAAGACTAGATATTGCACATGCAGTGGGAGTTGTGAGCAGGTATATGAATAAGCGAGGTAAAGAGCATTGGAAAGCAGTACAGTGGATTCTTAGGTTTTTGAGAGGTACCACTTCTCATGCATTATGTTTTGGAGGTTCAGACAATGTTCTACATGGATATGTTGATGCAGATATGGCTGGGGATAAAGATAGTAGGAGGAGCACCACGAGGTATGTGTTTACTGTAGGTGGAACAACAGTAAGTTGGATTTCAAAACTGCAACAAGTTGTTGCACTTTCAACANGTGATAAAGATAGTAGGAGGAGCACCACGAGGTATGTGTTTACTGTAGGTGGAACAACAGTAAGTTGGATTTCAAAACTGCAACAAGTTGTTGCACTTTCAACAACAGAAGCGGAGTATGTTGCTACTACAGAGGCCAGTAAGGAGATGATTTGGTTGAAGAGGTTCATGGAGGAATTGGGTAAGAAGCATGTGAATAGTAGGCTATATAGTGACAACTAGAGTGCCATTCACCTTGCAAATAACTCAGCCTTTCATTCGAGGACTAAACATATACAACTTAAGTACCACTTCATAAGATTTGTTCTAGATGAAGAACTGTTAAAATTGGAAAAGATTCACACTAGCCAGAATCCTGCATACATGTTGACAAAGGGAGTAACTAGATAGAAATTGAGTTCCTGCTCGGTTTCTATTGGCCATCAAGCATGAAGGTTAAAATAAGAAATTTTCCAATTCCAAGGTCCAGAGCACAGTCCAGCAAGTGCAGTAGCAGTGGAGTTTCTATGATCAGTCTCTAAGTGGGAGATTGTTGGTTGTGGACCCTAATCTTCTAGATCTAGAGATATTATTCAGTTGTGATTTTAAATCAGGAGTACTATATACTCATTCCCCCTGCCTTGGGGTTTAGGGTCGCGCCCCGAAAAAGGAGTTTGGGGGACAACGCGCCGGAGACACGAGGGTGGAGCCACCGAGAAATTTTTTTGGGATGTGTGTTGGCCAACAGTGTTGCGGACCCATGGTATTGGGTTAACCCTAGAATTTTCCTGTTGTATTTCCCCTATAAAATAAAGCATTGTAAAATGACTATGTATGGTATTGTATTGTATTTGAAGAGAGACTGTGAGAGCGTGAAGAGGAAGTGCAACGGTTTTGCTGCAGGGTCTATCCGTTCATCTTTCTGGACTGTAATAAAAGGAATGGAAATTTCTTTGTGGGCGTAGCCCATTATTTGGGTGAACCACATTATATCTGTGTCTCTCTGTAATGTTTTAATGTGTTTTGCATCTTGTTTATTGATTTAACTGTATATCTGTTATTGCTCTATGGTCCTGTTTTCTAACATTTATGACATTGCACCTTCACAACTTTGAATTGAGTTCTCAAGGTAATATTCGTACATGTTTTTCATTGCATCGAACATATCCTTTGGAGTCTTCAAGGATGATACAAGTGATATCCAATGGAGACGAAAATACTCATCTTTTTTTTGACTAGGTCCTTCTTTTGCTTTGCTTCGACTTTATCTTCATCTAGATATGGAAATTATTCTTTGACATAGTTCTTCATGGCATGCTTCTTCATGTATGAGAAACACTTTATAATTTCATTATTATAAGTTCTTGACTCTTTCAAGCTTGTCCTCAAGCTTGGTACTATTTGTCATCATGATAAAAATGAGAACCTCAAATGGAAATGGAGAGGACAAAACTTACCAGTGATATTTCTTCAACTTGATGCTTTCTTGCAGGATCTTATGGAAGATTGGTTCTGGTGGACATAGGGTTTGAAAAAAAAACCTAATTTTTCAACTTTTGTGTCTTTCAGATCTGATTGTATACAAAGATGTTCCTCCTCAAGGCGAGCTAAAAACCATACTTATTTTCCCAAAAATATGAACATAACTACAAAATATCTGATTCCCTAATTTTCCTTAGCAACAGTGTTATATCAAAAATTGAAAGTCGAAAAAATGAGAAACTTCTTAGATAGAAATATTCGACTTCATAGGGTGAGTTTGATGGTCTTTCTTTCTCAACTGAGTGGTGGAGGGAAGTGCCCAAAATAGGAAGCCCTAGTTTTTCTCGAGTTTCTTCTACAGAATTGACTGATCTTGTTTTTTTATATCGATCAGAATTTATGCTTCTCAAGGTCTGAAATTTTGTCCTGAGGTAGAATGGTATGTCTTATTTGCAACCCCATAGGCTAGAACCGAATTGGATTCACCAAGTGGGAATTATGTGAATTTTACCAAGGTGACGTATTACAGGCCTGTTCAACATACTAAACTTCTACGGACAACCATGTGTCATTGTTTTACCTTACGGGTCTAAAATGTTTACCACATAAACTACACTTTGTTCCCTATATTTAGCATCTTCCAAAATATAATTTGGACCTTTCTATCCTGAGATACATAAATTCTCCCTAGGTCACCTATTTAAGGATGAATTCTGGGAGAGGATGGAACCTTGAGTTGGAGGAATAATATCTCCTATATTATAGCGAATATGAGGATGGAACTTTTCCACACAGTACAAAAATATTTTATATTCATCTTTTCAAAGGTTTAGCTCATGGGATTTCTCCAATCTAGAGTTATAGAGAAAGTCCCAACATGACTAGTTTTTGTCTTCTAGGGGTTCAGGCATGAAACCCTAATCTTCATTAGTTGTAGCTATAGAAGTTTTTTGGCTACAGAACGACTTGTTTCAGGGTGTGATACCATGTTATAATTTTTATGGTTATGCAAGATCTAAAAAAATTATCATCATAAAATCTTTACCATAAGAAAAGGATCACTGAAATAAAGACAAGTACAACAACATAAGAGAACACAAAGATTTTCCTCTGGGAAACCACAAGGGAGAAAAACCCACAAAACTTCCTTAGTATAGACATCAACCAAGTATAGTGTAAAACCCCAACAAGAGGAATAGTTTCTCATCTTCCATAATATACTCTTTCTCTCTCTCTCCAGTGCAATAATTAAGTATAAGGTGTGTATAATGAGAGAGGCACATCACCTATTTATATTCATTAGGTGAGTGACTCAAATAACTAACTAGGTCATCCAGGTTCCCTAATTAGGGATGAACTACCTAGGGAGACTCAAAATACATTTTATATACAACTTTTGTGGGTACTATTTCCTCTTCTTACAATGGAGGGTTTACCTCATGACTTTTACATAACCAATTACATCAAGGACATCTGCGAATGGAATAATAACATCTTTGAAGGAGAATAGAACAAGAGTAAAATAGAATATCTTGCGAAGTTACAATACTTTAACAACATAATCATACCAAATCATATATTACCCAAGAGACCAATTGCATCATATTGAGTCATAGTTGACATGATTCCATGGATCTCCTTGCTTGCATTGGTGGTAGTGGTCCGAGAGAGTGAAAAGTGAAGATTTTTCCAAGAAAAATATTCCATGAATGGTTGCTTGATGGTTGAGATACATTGAATGATCTAGAGGGGTTTGCTTGAGAAAATATAGTGATCATTCTCTTTCAGAATATTTTCCATTATTGATAGTGGTATAATATCATTTATAAAGATGGAACAAAACTAGAATGATCTTCAAAGGGGAAACTAATTTATTTGTAATTTTATATCTGTTAAATAATTGTTATTGCAGACCATACAAACTTGATAAGAAAATTGAGCGATCAGAACAAGAGAAAAAAATCTAAGAACCATACAAATGAATATTTGAATGTTAGCTTCAAGTTTGCGTTAAAATGGTTTTATATCAAAATTGTACAGGAAGTGTTATATATATATATATATATATATAT
>LPNX010158074.1:45954-95833 GCA_001517045.1 Pseudotsuga menziesii
GTATGTAAATTGTATAATTTCATATTCACATATTCATATTAAATTTCATATTGCATATTCTTATATATTCAATTTCATAGTGTTCTAGTTTATAATTTTTATATATATACACATCTTAAATTATTTAGAATTTAATTATATTAATTCATAAACCTATATACATTAGACATGTGCATTCATGAATTCATATATATGTAAATTCATAATTGTATATAAATTGTATACTTTTTCATATATTTACATATTCATATAATTTTATAAATTGCGTAAATTCATATATTCAATTTCATAGTGTTCTAATTCATAATTTTTGTATATATATATATGTGTGTGTGTGTGTGTGTGTTAAATTGTTTAGAAGTTAATTATAATTTTGTAAGATTGTAATTTTGTAATTAATTCATAAACTTATATATATTGTATGTGCATGTATATATACAACCTTCTAAACCCACTTATGTGTACATGTGAAATAATGGTATGTGTTGTGAAAGAATTGAAAAAAATGTTTGACCACTACACTAAATTAAACATATATAAAAAGTAAGTGGATTATAGTATGATTAGCTCTAGATTTGTCCAATGAAATTAGAGAATGGTTGATGGATATATATAATTATATAAAGCAAAATATTCTAGCATAATATCTAGTTCTAAATGAATATGCATAAATAGCCTTATCATTGCACTTATTTTCTTCATCTTTTCTATAGCCTTATCTCTCCTTTCATTGATTTTAATATGATTTTAATTTCATATTCATAGAAATATATATATATAAAAAAATAATATTAAAAAATTTAATTTTAATTTTAAATTTAACAAATTTGAATTTTTTCAATCCTCCGTGTATTCTCGAAGGATTGAGAAAATTCAGGCAGCATTTCTGCTTGTCAAGCACACATTTAAAAATTAAACCGGTAGCATAAACGTTACCGGTTGACAATATATATATATATATATATATAAATTTAATATTAAATAAAAAACAAATTTCAGTTTTAAACATATTTTAAACGCTACTGAAGGCATTTATGCTTGCCGAAACACATTGCAAACATACTAGGAAAAAAAAAACCCTAAAAACATCTATAACAATGTTTTTTTTTCAATTTTAACCCAACATTTTAAAACATAAAAAAAAAAAACTAAAATTCCATTTCAATTTCAAAAAACAAGGATTGGGGTTCCCTCTCTTCTCCTACATCATGGTGAAAGGGGGCATGGCCTATGTGGTAGCTTGGTCAAGGTCTTTGGGAGCGCAGCTACACGGTTGAGGTGTTCAGGGATGCAGATGCTCGATCGGTTCACTTGCTCGATTGAGGGACATTTGTGCCGAAATGAGTAATGGTCGTGGGTGCACATGGCCCTTTTTATATTTTTTTAAAACAAGAACCTTGATCTAGGTCCGTAGATTGATCGAGGTTGAGACCTACGTGATCGAGCTCTTGGTAAACCCTCAATTGAGGTATTGATACCTCGATCGAGGGTTTACCGAGAGCTCGATCGAGCGCTTGTTAAACCCTTGATCGGGGGTACGATTTTTGCATTTTGCCGAAAATCCCTTGCCAAAAATTGGTACCCTCCTCCATGGATGCACCCAGTAGCTTACGCTTTTAAATTTTATTTGAACTATTGTTTGCAATTTCATAGACATATAGACTTTGCCACGGTGCATTACAATTAGTTATAAAATAATGATGTTGTCAGGAAGTAAAAACAAAAGGAAAGCATTCATATTTTGTGATTACTAGATATCATTGCGGTGGTTATTTAAACTCACCTGTATCTGTCCATATATTGTTTCAGAACAAATTATTTTTGTGATTTTAAATGAAATGGGAAAATGAGGAAATCTTTGGTGTTTTAGTTTATGTGGTGTAAGCTTATTTTTTGGTTCATGAATTTATAGAATAATCCTTCTTATTTGTATTCACTTGTATTGGTTGTCATTCACTTAATTTCCACTCCATTCAATAGCTCTTAAACTTGTTAGGTATAACTCCCGATTCGTTATTATTCTAATGCCAATGCATATATTTATACAAATGATATGACGGTTGTGTTTCACCTTCCTCCCAGCCTTTTCGGCTTCCTACTAATTATTTATTTATTTACAATAATCCCTATGGATTATATTCTAACAATCCCCCTCTTAATCCGAAGGGGTGTTCGTAAGTCCGAGCATGTTTCTGAATCTTTCAAACTTTTCTCGTCCAAGCACTTTGGTGAATATGTCTGCAATTTGATCATTTGTGGAACAATGTTGAAGATGGACTGTCTTGGCCTCTACATGATGTCGAATCAAATGATACTTTGTGTTGATGTGCTTGGTTCGATCATGGAATCTAGTATTCTTAGCTAGCTTGATTGTAGAAGTATTGTCAACCAATAATGGAGTGGAGTTTTCTTGTTTTTCTTGCAAATCTTCAAGTATCTTCCTGAGCCATACTATTTCTTTTGTTGCTTCAGCTGTAGCCACATATGTTGCTTCTGTTGTTGAATCTGCCAGAACTGACTGCTTGCATGATCTCCATGAGACAGCTGCTGATCCAAGACTCATAGTGTATCCAGAAGTTGATACTCCTGTTTCCTTATCGCCATCAAAATCTGAGTCTGAGTACCCAATAAGTTTGAATTCATCCACTTTAGAGTACTTGATTCCAACGTCTTGAGTCCCCTTCAAGTATCTTAGAACTCTTTTTGCAGCTGACCAGTGTCCTTCATAAGGTTTATGCATGAACCTTGAAAGTATGCAATAACATAAGAAATATCTGGTCTAGTTGTTGTAAGGTAGATAATACTTCCTACCAGTTGTCGATACTTGGTCGCATCTTCAAATTCTTTTCCTTCGCTTGATGAGAGCTTCATTTTCTGTTCCATTGGAGTAGATATAGGGTTGCATTCTATCATGCAAAATTTGTTTAGTAGTTCTCCAACATATTTTTTCTTAGATAGGAATATGTACTTAGGATGTTGAGTGACTTCAATTCCTAAGTAATAGTGGAGATGTCCCATATCTGTCATTTCAAAGATCTTTTTCAAATCTTTCTTTATGGATGCTATATAGCTCTCATTGTTCCCTGTCATCAAAATATCATCTACGTACACCACAAGATACACAACAAATCTTCCAACTTTCTTTATAAACAGTGTTGCATCATCAAGATCAAAATGTTCGAAATTTAACTTCAAAAGATGCTCGGTTAACTTTTCATACCATGCACGAGGCGCTTGTTTTAGGCCATACAAGGATTTGACAAGCTTGCATACCTTTTGTTCTTTTCCTTTCACAACAAAGCCTTCTGGCTGAGACATGAAGACATTCTTTTTCAAGTCTCCATTCAAGAAAGCAGTCTTCACATCCATTTGATGAACTTTCCACCCTTTTTGAGCAGCTAAAGATAGTAAGGTTAGGATGGTAGCCCATTTTGCTGTAGGAGAAAATGTTTCTTCATAGTCAATTCCTTCTTTCTGTGCATATCCTTTTGCTACAAGCCTCGCTTTGTGCTTGTCAAGTGAACCATCTGATATGTATTTGTTCTTGTACACCCACTTGCAGCCAATTGGTTTGGTTCCAACTGGAGGGTCAACCAGATTCCAAGTTCCATTCTTCATGAGTGCATCATACTCATTCTACATAGCTTCTTTCCACTCAGCTCGAGTAGAAGCTTATTCAAAGGAAGTCGATTCAAAGTTAGCAGATAAATTAAATTCACAATCAAATGATACATCCATGTCATCACCTGAATTATCTACTCCTCCTCCATCTTCATGTCTTTTCGAACTTCTCATTCTCGTCTTTCCAACTTCATCTGGATGGGCACTTTCAAGTGTCTTTGTGGCCCATTTAGGAATCTTCCATGATGGTCCTGGTTGATCAGCTGGTGGTGCTTCATCATTGATTGAGAGGCTTTCAATTCTCTCAATCACATCATCTAGTTGAACCTCTTGTTCAAGTGAAGTAGCAGGAACTTCTTCATGTGGGAGAGTTGGTGCTTCATATGGAAATTCCAAAGGTTGATCCAGAATAGGAATCCCCCCTTCAACGTTTGGAATTTCATATTCATTTTTAGAATATGTATTTGGATGAGGATGACTTTCCAAATGATCAAGCTGTCTCTCAATGGACTGGTCATTTTTATTAGTCTCAAGAAAAATGACATCTCTGGAAATAAGAAATTTCTTGTTTACCTCATCATATAGACGGTATGCCTTGGAGTATTCTTCGCACCCCAGGAAAATGCATTTTCTGCTTCGAGCACCAAGCTTGTTTCTTTGCTCCTTCGGAATCAAGGAATAACAGGTAGAACCAAAAACTCTGAGATGCCTGACTGAAGGGAGATGGCCAAACCACATTTCATGTGGAGTCTTGTTCTCAATAGCATTTGAGGGACTTCTATTTCTCAAATAGGCTGCACATTTCACTGCATCACCCCAAAACATTAGTTTTACATTCTTGAAAAACATCATTGAGCGAACCATATTCATTATGGTTCTATTCATTCTTTATGCTACACCATTTTGTTGAGGATTGTAGGGAACGGTAGTCTGATGTGCAATTCCATGTTGACGAAGATAATCTTCGAAAGCATTTGAAGTGTATTCTTTTCCATTATCAGTACGAAGTGTACCAATTTTTGATTGTGCTTGTTTTTCTATCAATGCATGAAAGTCTTTGAATGTTTGAAATGCTTCTGATTTTGTCTTTAAACAGTAAATCCAGCACATTCTTGAGTAGTCCTCAACAAATGTCATAAAATACTTATTCCCATTTGTTGAAGGAGTTGGCATTGGGCCACATAAATCAGAATGCACTAATTCTAATTTCCTACTTGCTCTGAAATTAGATTCATGGAATGGCAGCTTACTATGTTTCCCTAATATACATGCATCACATTTGTTCTTCTCTTTGGGAATGGTGGGAAAACCAAATACACCATTCATTCTTTCTCAACAAACGAAGACTGTTATAATTTAGATGACCAAATCTTGCGTGCCACAATGAACTAGATGACATATTACCTTCTCCATGATGAGAGAGGTAGGCATAGTTCTGAAATCTTGCGGATGAACCCTTGAGCTTCAGCAGCTTTCCATCTTCGTATCCAGTCATGATGACTTGGTTGTCAGAGGACTTTCTTATTTCAACGATTCCATCAAACATGTGGATGGAATGGCCTTGATGTCGAATTTCCACCATGGACAGTAGGCTTCTCTGCAACTCTGGAAGATACAGAACGTTCTTCAACAAGAAATCAAGGAATCCAGGCATCTTCAGTTGAATGGTGCCCATTCCCTTTGGTTTAATACTTGACTTATCTGCAAAGTAAACTATGCCATCTATTGTTTCATTCAGTTCTTCAAAACAGTATTTTCTAAATGTCATGTGTGATGTTGCACCAGTATCAAGTAGCCAACAATATTTGTAAGATGAAAGAGAAGTCATTTCATTAATTCCAAGATTACAATGTGCAACAATACAATGAGCATAATCAGAAGATTTACTAGCATCTTGGTCATCTTTCTTCTGGTTATGTTTGTCTTGGATGGAGTCCCATGAAGCCCAACACTGATATGATGTGTGTCCATTCTTTCCACAACGCTTGCACTGCAAATTTGATCTTTTTCTGAAGTTGTTTCTGCCCCCTCTGCCTCTGAATTTTCTTCTTCCTCGTCCTCTCTTGCTGCAATCTCCCTTGGAAGGGTCTTTGGACCAATTCTTTGTTTTCTGAACAAAGTCAAGGGATTCTTCAACAGGCTCGCTTGATTTCTTTATCTTTCTAGACCATTTTGGATATGTTTCCTTGCCAGTGAGGATGTCACTAGATGCAAAATTATGCATCTTCAATCTGGAACTTGCAACTTACAGAATGCTTGTAAAAAAATATGGGATGCAGGTTTAGATTCCTGCTCCTTTACACATTACAATATGATTCTGCAACCTATGCAAAATTATTTGTAGCTTAAAAATAATTCAATAGCTCTACCTCAATTGCTCTATATCATTTGTTCTAGAGTGTTATTATATAAATATTACATTTAAAATCTTCACACTAATACAACAACAAAGTCTCTTGTAACAGACTTGCAGTAGCACTCACACAAATGAATTCTCAACACTTTTACCCTGATCAAATAGTCAATACCTCAACACAGTCGCAACAATGGTCTGGAGCTCTTGAGATGGCAGCAGTCAGACCTCAATAATTACAATGCATGAATTCATACAAGATGCATATACCTCTACGCTCTTGAATGGAGTCTTCCAAGTCACTCTTGAATGGAGTCTTCCAAGTCACATCAGTGAGTTGAGATTTCGCAACTCCAACACACAGCATTCACGGGCCTCCATGTAGTTGATAGGGCATAAATTAGGTTAAGAAATGTTGTAGATGTTTCCAGAAAGACTCCATGCAGCAGTGCCTTCACACAATGGTCTTTAACACATTCAGCTCCACGCAGGCTGCTTCAAGAACTTGCAACGTTCTCCACCAGTAGTCTTAACGCATCAGTCCTCAACTCATCAGCTTGGAACTAGGGAAAAATTAGGGTTTGTGTATTCAAAAAACTCTTCAAAGCAGTCGGTAGTCACAGAAAACTCGTAGGCTCTTCACGCAGCTGTTCAACACAGCTATCTCCAACGTAGGTAGGTAGCTAGCTCAACGTAGCTATCTCCAACTCAGGCTATCTCCAACTCTGGATGCAGTCCACGCTTAATATATGTGCATTAGCAGCATCCAAGCAGTCTTCAGTAGCATACCACTCAGTGTTCAACGCAGCATCCATGCAGTTCGTTGCAGCATAGTTTAAGTACCCAAAAAGATCACCAAACTTGCAGTCTCCATGCATATACTTATCACGTCTTCACCTCCATGTTCTTAGAACTTGAAATGCCCTTCGAATGATTGCACAAACTTTAAACCCTAGAATGGACGGGAAAAAACAAGGGATCTCACAGGCATGTAATGACCCTCCAAATTGTACAGAAATTCGGCTCGTATCACATCAAATATTGCTATTATTCCATCCGCAGTACTGCATGCAAGACGACTTCCATCTCGATTCCATGCAACAACAATACACAGCTACATTTTTCAAAAGCATAATGGAAACACTGGTTCAATATGTGCAGCAATGCACAATATTTGCTCAACTCTATCTCCAAAGCCTTATCAATGGAGATATCACAATATAACTCAACGATTGGTATTCGACAAAAACCGACGGTAACCGAGAACTAATCACGGCCGGCGCACTAGGGGGGATAGAGTTCAGAATGACAAGAGAATTGAGATTTGAGTGTACACAAAACTTTAAACCAACTCAAAACACAGCTCCAGATTTCAATTGCAAAGGGTCTCCATGAGACGCAGTACCAGAATTTAAAAAAAGTGGGATTCAGGTACCATTTATGTCCTCACGATGCAGTCTACAATCTTCAACACAACAGCAAGCAACTGACGACTCCACAAAGCTCAAACCATATACATGGAGGAGATAGGGTTCGTAGTAGCAAAGAGGGTGTTCAACATCAAGCTCAGGCCACTAGGCATATAGGAAATTGGTAGCACAAGTATGAATAACAAAGGATGTCTCCAGCGTTAGGGTGCTGCAAATTAGGGTTAACAGTACAAACCTCATCAACGTGAAGGGAAACGCATACACTGCATGCGACTGGCAGACTGATGGAGCAGTCTGGCAATGGATTGGCAAGCAGAATGCCAGGACTGAAATGCATCCAGGCAGGAGTTACAGTAGGCAAAATAGCCAAGCTCTGATACCACTTGTTAGGTATAACTCCCGATTCGTTATTATTCCAATGCCAATGCATATATTTATACAAATGATATGACGGTTGTGTTTCACCTTCCGCCCAGCCTTTTCGGCTTCCTACTATTTATTTATTTATTTACAATAATCCCTACGGATTATATTCTAACAAAACTAATTAATGTAGTATTTTCATCCTTTATATGTTGTCTCTTCTCAAAATACTATCTGAGTTTAACTCTCCTTTTCTACTAAACCCATTTTTTATGTTTAGTCATGATTGGAACTTTTTTTCTTATATTCTTAATAATAGGATCAATATGCTAAACTTTGTAGATCTACCACTAAAATTTATGGAGCTACTACTATTCACATTTATAAGCTATCCTATACAGCAATCACACAACTAAATTTAGAGGTTTAGGCCTTTTCTACAACTTTCTGCATTTTAAAAATTTATGTTGGGATAATATTACAACCATCCAATAGTATTATCTAGAAATCATTATTCTAGATGGTAGGAATATCACTAAAATATGCATCTTTGTCTAGAACACAATCCTTCATATTAGTGATTTGGAGTAGTTACTAGGCTACCCAAATCAGACCAATGAACAAGTATATTGAGTTATTTTACCAGACTCGTGTGTTACGATGATCAAAAGAATGATATTTTCTAGATTGAAACCAACAATTACATACACACATGGAAGGGGGAAAGGACCTAGAAGAAATGGTTGACTAGTACTTCATGCACTATGTTGAACGCAAGCTTAAAACAAACCTCATTTCGAGCCTTACTCAACAAAATTGATGTTGCAAATGAGATTTATTTCGATATTGCGAAGAAATAATTAATTTTTATATTCCAACATATAAAATTGTTTATCTCTTATTTACAAAGAAAGACTCGTCTCTTACTACAAAATGTCAAGTAATTGGGTTATTATTCCTCTGCTAACATAAGATAAATAATGGGAAACAAAATTCAACAAAGCATTCAGATTCATACATAGTATAGTGTTCATGACCATGACAATGACTTTATATGTTTGGACATGTTTCAGTGGGCCCCCTATTAATTTCATTCTACCAGTGCTTGCTTGTACATGATATCTTCAAAAAACATGTTGATTTTTCCCTCCCAATCTATTTATTGAGCCTTCTGGGTGGGATACAATATGAGTTAAACCTCTAACTACTTGTTGACTAAGGGTCCATGTATTATGCTGATGACACCTTACAATAATCCATGTTCAAATATTTACTCAACAAGGAAAAATGGTTAGGAGGGACCTTTGTTTTGAAATTTCCAAATAAATACTTGACATTTTCCATTGCAATATATTACATTGTTTAGCTGCTATTTAGAAATAAATTTATATATTTTACAACTAAATATCTAGTCCCTCGGCTATTATTCTTTTACTAACATAACTTTATTTTCAGCAGGAAAAATTTGCAGCTTTAATCTAACAATGTTTTTTTCACAAGTTTAATGCTAGAGCTATAAACTTAAGGTTTTTAGTATAACATTTTTCCATACATATGGAGTTAAGATAGATATATGCTAGTTATATGTTGGAAATAACCATGTATCAAGTAATGCAAGTATTGTAGAGACCTCAAGTGTACTAGCTCAATGGAATTGAACCTGCCTTACAGGTAGGAGATTCCTGAATCAATTCCTCCATACCCTATCTACATAAATCATTGAATATTTACACATGAAATGACTAAAATAAAATAAATTAGTGAAAAAAAAATGAGAGATAAATGACCAACAAATAGGAGATAAGTGACCAAACAAATGACCAAAATTCACATATAAATGACGAAATGTAAGTTTTGGTGGCTAATATTTGGTCTCTTATCACGCGACCAAAAATTTCGTCACATTTAGTTTAGTCATTTATAGTTGTCTTTTGGTCATTAATTAGATCATATTTTTGGTCATTAATTTGGTCATATATGTGGTCATTAATTGTGACAATTAATGACTAAATATGTGACAAAATTAATGACCAAATATATAACCAGATTAATGACCAACTATATGACCACATTTTTTGTCGCGTGATAAAAGACCCAAAATTAGCCATCAACAATCTCCAAATCAAAAGTGGCCATTTATAGGCGGATTTCAGGCATTTTTTTTATCACTTATCTCTCATTATGTACTAGTGTATGTTGTAGAAAAACTATCATCTTTAATAGAAGAACCTCAAGTAGACGTACAATTAGAAAAGAGAGTTAATGACATTGGGAAAATATTGAAAAATGGTCGTGAACTAAGAATGACTACCCATATAGGTGATTATGACATGGATTATATTATTCTAGACATGGGCTATGATGTTAACATTATTAATAGAAAAACATGAGAAAGTATGGGAAATCCGAGACTAATGTGGCCTCCTGTGTAGCTAAGATTAGCCAATCAGTTGAAGGTTTTTTCTATTAGTGGACTAACGCAGGTTCTTGTCGAGATAGAAGGACTCGAGACTTATGCATATTTTTAGGTGATAGGTATTGTCGATGATACATATCTATATTTTGCACTTATGGGGATCGACTGGGCTATTGACAATCAAACTATTATCAATTTTAAGAAGAGGATATTGACATTTGAGGATACAAAGTTAAGGTTGGCCGCACCACTTGATCCTCTAGAAGGCCAAAGGTATGTCAAGAAGGTAAATAATGCTGGACAAGATGGATATCTAGACCATATCGACAATATCACCTCTGCGATGGATGATTATGTGAATCTGATGATCGATGGAAAACTCATCTGATGAAGCATTATTTCCCGTACATTGGGTTCAGAAGAAGATTTGGAGAATTCGAAAAACTGACTCCATGAAGTATCGATGCAAAAATGCGCAAGAGTTACAAAATCAATGCGATGGGTAGCTACTAAGGTATGTGATATTTCTACCTATGAAGGTTTTCCTAACTTTGAATATTTTCTGTTAGAGTCTTAAGAGAAAGTAACAGAACCTGAACACTTGTTAGACTTAGACTTTACATTGAAGGCCACACCTGCAAGATGGTGGGTTGCACACAAGAAAACTATTTTAGAATGACCTCAGTGTCGAATACTGCTGGAATTTTGATTTGTAGAAAATATGCTCTATACTGCTCTGAAATATACAAGACTGACTAATGTTGTCGAACATATTGAGCATTATCATGCGACATCAGAGACTTCACCACGATTGGAATTGGTCCATCCGTTTATACATACTTTGGACATGATATCGAGGAATTGATATACGTTGGTTGAGCTGCAATGAGAAACAACTGAGTGGGAAGATCTAGCTTCTAGTCTCACACACATGTTTGAATTTGTTGATGACCATCCTTCAATTAATGCTTCTCTACAAGTAATGAAGACTAAAATATTTCAATATAATCTCGTTTTGATGATAAATTTCCATCAAAGAAGTGTGAAAGTACAACATTGGATGTAATTACACATTGTACTAGGTGAACCTGATGATGATGATCCATGTGAAATAAATACCCCCGAGTATGAAGCTACTCATGTAGTGGAAGGGTTAGGTATATCTAGTGACAAATTTCTTAATTCTTTGAAAATAAAGAAAGTGAATATTCATTCTCCAGAGAATCTAAAGTTTGTTAATATTGGAGTCTACTGCGATGTTGAGGCCATCTAGAAGATTATAGACCTACTACATGAGTTTCTGGATCTGTATCCCACTAAATTTTTATAAATGAAGCGAATTGTTGGAGATATTGGAGAAATGAATATTCCTTTAAATCCTAGTGCAAAGCCTATTAAACAACAACCATATCGGCTCAATCCAAGGTACAAATAAAAATTTAAAATAAATTTATATAGAATGTTAGATGCAAGCATTATAGAACTTGTTGAAGAATTCAAATGGATTATCCCTATGGTAGTAGAAGGTAAGAAAACTGCTGGTGAAGTGTGTATCTACATTTACTCAAGGAAGCTGAATGATGCCTGCTTGCATGAACCATTTCCATACCCATTTATAGATGAAGTATTGAAGAGTTTTGGGGGAAAAGAAGCATATTCATTCACTAATGGGTTCTCTGGTTACCCTCAGATTAGGATTGCAATTGAATATTGACACAAGACAACCTTTGTGATGGAATGGGAACGTTTTCAGTGCACTGTAATTCCTTTTGGATTCAAGAATGCTCATGTTATCTTTTATAGGATAGTGGTAGCTACTTTCTAATATTTCATTCATAAATTCCTTGAAATCTACTTTGATGACTATATGGTATTTGCACTAATAAAATATCACATTGAATGTATTTAAATGATGTCGGAGTGATGTCAACAGTTCTAAATTTTCCTTAACTTAAGCAAGTGCATTTTTTGTGCCTATTTTGGAATTTTTCTAGGTCATGTGGTTTGTCACAATGGAATACTGATGGATCCTGCAAATATCATGATTATTGTCGACCTACCACCACCTTCGAAAGTGAAACAATTGAGAACTATGTTAGGACATACATGGTACTATTGAGAATTTATCACAGGATCTGCAGAGGTGACTGCCCCTACGGAGAAAATGTTGAAGAAGGATGTCAAGTTTCAATGGAGTGAATAATTTCAAGAGTCTGGATGTTCTTAAAAAAATATGGTTACAACACCCATATTAGTCTTTCGATACTTGACAAAAGAGATTCATGTACATGTTGATACATCATCTGTCGTGATGGGTGTTGTACTTGCACATCTAGGTGAGGGTTCTATTTATCAACCCATCACATTTGCTAGTAGAAAATTATCGATGGTAGAGAATAACTATACCATGATATAATGAGAATGACTAGCTATCGTATATGATATTCAAACAATTTGATACTATTTGATGGGAGGACATTTCAAGATGTATAAAAGAATTCTTCGTTGAAATATTTGGTCAATAATACAGTGTTGGGGAGGATATTTTCGATGGCTTCTCCTCTTCCAAGAATCTAACTTTGAGGTTATTATTTATCCAGGTCAACTGAATTTAGGACTGGGCCATCTATCGAGGCTAGGAAGTGGATAAGAGCATGGTAATCTCAATGATAGTCTTCCTAACACACAACTATTTGTATTCAATATGATTGATAATCACTATAGAGATGTTATTAACTATAGGATATGCACCAAAAGGATTAATTACAACATAGAAGAAACAATTAGTTGTAAAAGTTGCAGACTTCCAATTGATTGTTGAACAATTATACAATATGGGACTAGATAAAATCCTTCGTCGTTGTTTCTTGGAACAAGAGAAACCAATGGTATTGAATGAAGAACATCTTGGTGTTAGAGGAGGCCATTATGCAGGAAAAGAGACAATGCATAAAAATTTATAGGCTAGATTGTGGTGGCCTACGCTACATGTAGACACCATAGATTAGTGTTTTAGGTGTGATATCTGCCAAAGAACTGGAAAATTGTCACATCGAGGTGAGATGTCACTAGTACCATAAATAATTTTATAGGTATTTGACAAATGGGATGTTGATTTTGTCAGTCCTATTAATACACTAAGAAAAGGAACGGGTGCATGCTATATAATCACTACAACATAATGCTTTACCAGATGGGATGAAGCAATTCCAGTAATGATTGTACTATTGTGACTGTTTCCGTATTTATGTTCGACCATGTAGTGACCCGATTTGAATTCCCAAATACTTTGATAAGAGATCATGGAACCCATTTTTTCAATCAGCTGATTGAGATTTTAAATGAGGAATTTCAAATCCAGCACCATAAGACTCCATATCACCCACAAGCGAATGGTGTTGTCGAGGCATTCAATCAGATTATAGAGAATGCATTGGAAAATACATGTAATGTTCAAAGATATGATTAGGATCAGAAACTACCTGTAGTAGTATGGGCCTATTGCACCACCTGTAAAAAGTTGACATGCTAAACTTCGTTCAGATTGGTTTATGGACAAGAAGTTGTTGTACCTCTCAAATATATTGTACCCAATCTAAGGATAGTTGTGATTACTAAAATGAGTGATGTTGGTGCTGTCGAAGAAATATTGTTACAACTTGTACAATTAGAAGAAGATCAATTTTCCATAGGCTATCATCAGAATGATGAGAAGGAGTGATATAAATATTGGCATGACCGACATATTAAGTGTAAGCAGTTTCATATTGGAGATCTTGTTCTACTCTATCGAAGTAAGTTTTTGAAGCATGATAGAAAGCTTGAGACACATTGGCTAGGACCATATATTATCTCTCATATCACTAAAGAAGGAGCAGTGTAATTGTGGAATTTAGATGGTACACCTTCCAAGGGGGTAGTGAATGGAAGTCAGCTAAAGACTTATTAGGATAGCCCCACTTTGGTCAACTAATAGTTCCAAAGGAGAAGTGAAAAATAACTGAAAAAATGTCAAAAAAGGTTGATGAGTATTTTGGTTGCAAAGTTTATGAGTGTTTTTGTCTCAAATTTTATGAAGTTTATGGGTGTTTTTGTCACAATATTATAAGTGTTGCAAGTGTGAAATTGTTGGCGTAGACTATATGTCTATTGCAAGAAAATAATTATGCCATAGGCTATATATTTGTCACAAGAGAAGAATTGTGTCACAAGTTATATGTTTGTCGCAGGATATATGTTGGTAGGGGTTTTGGAAAATGAGTTTCGCAGCATCATGGCAGCTGCACAACCTCACGCGGTACCGTGCAAGGTCAGATTAGCGCTATGGGCGGAATAATAACCACTTTGAATAGTTTATATGTTATTTGACCAAGTGTTGTTGTAATAGGTCATTAGTGGTTATAAGTTAGTTATACGTGGACCCTCAATGTAATGGTGCAAGCCTATTTATAGATCTAGTTTTGCAAGTAGATAGTAGCAACCGACGAAGGAAGAATAGGAGAATCGCATTAGAAGATATTTGGGGCCATTAGAGGAAATTTCAATTTAAAATGGACCTTCCAAAAATAATACAAATTCCATTTCATCATGTATTAGCCAATCAAAATTATTTAAAATTCAAAAAGGGAGCACCTCTTAAACAAATTTTTAATATAAATTTGGGGATATGTATCATAAAAAAAACTATTTTTTTTCGTATTTTCGATATATCTCTTTGTGTTTTTACTCAAATTTCGATCGGGAGAGCTCGTTGGATGCAAAATTAAATTCCACATCCAACAAGTACCCACTCAGCATGCTTTTGATAGGCCCCTCTACCCCCAAAACAAGAAATACCTGAAAAAATGTGATGATGACATCATCTTTACGTTTTTCAGGTATTTCTTGCTTTTGGGGTAGCGGGGCCCGTTAAAAGCATGTCGAGTAGGTACCCGTTGGATGCAAAATTTAATTTCTCATCCAACATGCTCTCCTGATTGAAATTTGAGTAAAAACACAGGGATATATGTCAAAATTATGAACAAAAAGTAGTTTTTTCTTTTGTTCCACCAAAATTAATAAATATTATTTTATTATTTCACTACTACATTTCGACCAAAAATCCGACGGCCGTATTGTCGGATTTTCGACACTTCCCTGTCGCATGTACGACACTATGATTTTTTTTAAGCGTCGGTGGATGTTCATAAGTTATCCGACATCTCTTTTATCCGTCGGTTAAGCGGCAGCTCAGTTTACCGTCGGTTGAATGTAAATCGTCGTTTATCCGACATATATTAACCGACGACTGTTAGTTTTTTTTAAAAATCACCTGCCGAAGTGTTGGTTAAGAGACGTCTATTAGTGTTTTTTTTTAAATCACCTACAGAAGCATCGATTAAGCGACGTCTGTTAGTGTTTTAGAAAAAAATAACCTACAGAAGCGTCGGTTAAGCGACGTCTGTTAGTGTTTAAAAAAAAAAAACAACCTACAGAAGCGTCGGTTAAGCGACGTCTGTTAGTGTTTAAAAAAAAAAAACAACCTACAGAAGCGTCGGTTAAGCGACGTCTGTTAGTGTTTTTTTTTTTTTAAATCAGTGTAAATGAATCCTTGACATAGCCTGTTGGTATACAAAGAGCACACCATAGATCCATTGAATCCTTGACATGCATTAAGAGTTCACCAGTGTAGTCAAAGATAATATTCTTTCAACTCGTTTGATTACCACTAGCACTGGAAAAAAACTAGATGACGAGTTGGTAGCCACATTACATAGTTCAAAAGGTTAGCACATAAAGCATTTTAACTACCGTTACAGCAGATGCAAGGTGTGAAGCAGTGCAAAATAATGGCAGTGCCAGTTAACTATAAGAAATTAGCTCTAAATATTTATTGAAATGGTATTTCTTCAGAGAAATAATACTGCGAGAATCCAGACATTCTGGCCTGTTAGGCGAAATATATGTCGTAATAATTACATTGCAGTACAGTTGCCCAACTATCTACCTGTCAACCCGGGGTATGTAAACTGATGAAGCACGTGCACTGTTTGTGCAGGACTGAAGTAGATCTAATCTAACTTAATCTAATTTGCTGAAATCAAATTAATCTAGAAAAGCATTGAAACACTAACTAGGAAAGCATGAAATTGAGTGAGGGAAATACAACATGTGAAGAGTTTAAAAACAATGACATAAGTGAGCTCACATCCACAAATCAATAACAAACATGAAAGCATAACAATGAAAACTTGGATCACATTAAGAATCTCAAATCAAAGACTAAGCTAACAAGTACAAAATCCAATCCAATCCAACTTCATTACAACCCTCCTACAAGCTTAATCTAACTTAATGAAAAAATTTCTTCCCCAATGGAGAGGGAGCACTCTCCTTTATACATGAGAGGCATTAAGAAAAAGATAAGAATAAATCCACTATTCTCTCAACTACTCTCAACCATTTTCCTCTTATTACAAGATATGGTTCCTTCAAATCCTCATGAATCCTAGATAAGATATGCCAACCAAATATTCCATGATCTTCTCCTTAAGAATAGGCTTGAATAACTATCTCCTTTGGAATGGTGTAAGAGATATTCGAGAAGTCTCCTTGAATTAATCATTTACATATTCCTATACATTACAAAGCTCACACATAATTGAGATATATATGAAAAACATGTATATTTTCTAATATTTAATCATAAATTCACTTTTAATACTAAAATGAATAAAGTGGAAAATAATAATGTAAAACCCAAATGTATTTATGAAAATGATATGATGAAGGTTTAATAGGGCGATGAAATGTAAGGAATGGTGAAGGAAAAGTGGATGAAAATACAACATTTCTGAGTCCTGACATCTCCCCCCAACTCAAGGTGTTGCATGTCCTCATGCAACCATGCATGGATCTTCTGAAGAACCTTTGGCATCTAAACTTTGGCTTTGATTGATGATGTCTTTTTCATGATGAATGTTTCCAAGATATGTGGGAGACATGAGTAACAGCTGGCATTTTGTATGGTTGGTTCTTGTGTAACAACCATGAATATAAGAATGTTGGTTCTTGTGTTAACAACATTCATTTCATTTTTTTATTTTTTTTCGCTTGCTGTTATGATAATAATTGTAACCACACACTTTACTGGAACTCATAAGCTATCAATGTGCATAAGAGAGCATCACTGAGTATAAGAAAGTCTTTTCTCAATCTGGTATGAATCATGCCAATGTATATTAATGCATGAATTAAAGTGCATCAGGGGATCGTTGGAAAAGAAATTTTTGGGAATGGTAGATGGGATGAAAATGGAATGATGATAATGGAAAAATGTGGTGATTATGACGATAGTTCCCCCCCACCCCCCCCTCCCCCAACTGAATCGGTTGCATGCCCTCATGCAACATAGTGTAGGTCATGGAAGGGAAAACGAAATGAAGTGTAGTGAGGGAATTTTCCAAAATATTCAAGTCAGCATAGAAGGAATTTCATGATCAAAGCTTAGAAAACAACATACCTCAACTCACCCAAAATGTAGATGAACTATGGAATAGGAATGTAGTTGTTGCGGCTGCTAGAGCAGAAAATCGTGACTAGTACTATAGCTGCAACTACTGTAACGGCTGGCACAAAGAATATGGGACTGCGACTGCTGGAAGATGGAAGGTGTCACTGGTGTAGGATCATGAAAATGTAGCTGTGAATGGTGTCGTTGATGTAACGTGAAAGATGATACTGCTGTAGGAGCATGTGAAAGGTGACTGCTACTGTAGCAGCACAATTGTAACAACAACTACTGGAACTGCTAAAACAACAACCACCAGAACTGATGTAACTACCGTAACAGCAACTGCTATAACAATGATGGTTGTAACAACAAATGCGGGAACTGCAACGACTTACACTGCTGAATCAGAGAAAGGGAAATGGAGGAATTTGAACTAGTGTTGTGGAACTGTCAGATTATCATAGATGGATTCAAGCTGCTGGAACTGCTGAGGGAAGTAGGAAAAAGTGTATAGTCTTCATCCGCTACAAACCCAATGGTACAATTCTAATCATGTGAATGGATGTGTTGATGTCGAGCATGAAGAGAAATCATTGGATTACTGACCATTGATGAATGTCGTTAACCAGTGCGAGGAAACTTACCATTGATGTCAATGAGTGCCAAGGTACCCGAGTACATATTGCAAAGTGCGAATGGATGTGCTGAGGTCGATCCACTTGCAAGATCTGATGATCAAGGGACATTGATGTATTCCCATGATCGTCAGTGAGAGAACTTGCCATTAAGGCATGAAAGGCTCTAGGTACTCAAAATGGACTCTAGTCTATATCCTAGATAAGGTGCTGAAGTCGATGGGGCAAGACTGTTGAAAGGTGGGCCTTAAGGAATCCCACATCAGTCAACGCGAGTTTATACGAAAGATTTGGTAGGACTATAACAAAGATCTCGGCAGTGACAGGGTTTATGGAAATGAAATCAAGGAATTGTAATTGTGGAAAAGGAGGTGACTAGTTTTATTCAGAAGGAAAACTGGCATAGAGAAAGAAGGCAAAAATGAACTGAAAATGATAAAGGAAATGATGTATGTTGCTCAGAAAAAGGTGTGCAATAAGTCGGGAAGGAGAAGGCAAGGGATTTTGGACTTTAAAATGTGGATGACTAACACGTGTTTGAAGGAGAAATGGGGGTAAACATGCATGAAGCAAATGGGTTATGAAAGGTTTCTGTGTAACAGCAAGCGTCATGATGTTCATGAGGTGTAACAGCTCCTTCAAGCTGGCTTATCATAGCATGTTTCTCAAAAGATTTTGTGATTTTTGAAAATCACTTCAGCATGGAATGCGAGCATCTTTGTTCCTACAATCAAACTTAGTACCAATCCTGCACTTAAAACGTTGTGAGAGCATCATCAAATGAAAAAATGAGTATGAATGGGGAAAAGTGAAAATAATAAAATGCATTTGTATACCTTTGCCTTTGAGCGGCTGGAATTATCGATTGTTGTAGGAAGTGACTTCAGAAAAGCAATTTTGACGTGAAGCTTAAAAAAAACATTCATTCGTATTATTTTTAGGAAGTGAATGAAATGTCCACTTGCAATTTTTATAATTTTACAATTTGTAAGAGCAATATGGTCTCTAAAATTTGGAAAGTGTAAATGTGTGGCTGAATTCCACTATCTAATGTTCAGAGTAGGAGTTTCACTAATTTGGTGCATTAATCGCAATTGCTGCTTTGCATGATCAACCTGTACATCGTTAGATGAAATATTCAAAGCATTCAATGCCCTCTTACAAATAGCAACCTGTAATATGCTTTGTGCAAATACACATCAATCAATTAAACAAAGTCCGGCACTCATCAATTATTGTGTGCAAGTTTTCATGAGGAGCAAGACGTGGTTGATGCGCATTTGTAGGAATTATTTCTCAGGGTTATTTTGCTTTAGTTAATTTTATGGTGTGAGAGAAACACTATTCAAATAGCTCACCTTTAATTCAATCATGTGGTAGATATTGAATTAAAAAAAAATGATCATGAAAAACCAAAATTCTAAACCCACTGGAATACCCTGGTTTCAGTACGATCTTTACCTATTCCACATCTCATAGTAGATATATATACCAAAAAATTGGTTGAAAAGCCTCCCCAAGTTGATGACAGAAAGTGCGTTAAAGCTAGCTACAACAAGATCAACCTCAAAGAAAAGAAATCTTTGTGCAATTGACTCCATTTCAGCTTCATCTATGGCCTGGATATATATATATTTTTAAGTTCCATCGCCAAAATGTTAGGTGAGTAGGGAGATGTGCGTTGTTCATCCAGCATCTCTGTGTGAAGGCTGGGCTGAAATGTTAGGCAAGTAGGGAGCTGTGCATTGTTCATCCAAAATGTTAGGCAGGTAGGGAGCTGTGCGTTGTTCATCCAAAATGTTAGGCAAGTAGGGAGCTGTGCATTGTTCATCCAGGATCATCGTCCATCCTAAAATATCAAGTGGATAATCGTTGCAACTTTACCGATCGAAAGGAGAAATAGTTACCTCGTTCTATGCGGGCCCAAAATCCAGACCTGCATGCTCAACCAATTGAATAAAATTACGTACATGATATATCCTTCATGCACGAAGTAATGATAAAGTGTTTCAAAATGATGCAAACGATCGTGAAGATTTATGAGAGATAGAAACAAGATTTGAATTCCATCGGTACTGGTATGGACATGTTCTGTATGGCGCACAGAGAAAGGCGATTGGGTTTTGTTGGTGGTGGCTCAATCACTGCTTCATGAAAGCATGGATTGGGTACTGTAATGATGTGATAAATTATGGCCCAACACACAAAGCTTGCAAATGAGGGACTCTTATTTCTGGAAGACAGCATGTAAATGGGTCTCCCTCACAATAAATACAGGATGATAATGAATCGTATGTGCGCCAAGAGAGCCTGAGCTATTGGACAATTATTAGCACTAGAAAGGAGTGATAAGAAAAACCTTGATGCACTTACTCACTATTGATTGGCAGATTAGAGAATAATCGTGGCTAGTGCAGTCAATGGGTCTGGAACACTTCGTCTAATAAATGTAAAGGAAAAGCAACGAAAGGAACCTGGAAGGACCACCTACCCGGATGTGAATAAAAGCAAGCTCGACAACTAAATTTATCGTTTAAGGCTATGATATGTTGCACGTGAAGGAAAGCTGGACTTCATTCCTTCGCAGTATTGGGACAGAGATTTTGAGCAATCTCAAAGACTGTTTAGATTTACAATTGTGATTATTGTGCTCTCCAAGTCGTTAACTTAGGTTTTCATTAGAGGTGATCCTCGATACTTCTCAACTTGATAATGCAATCAGGTTTCCTTTTATTCATTAGGGGCATGGCCGACTTTTCAATATGCGAAAGAAGATCCATCTTTGGTTTTAATAGCAATGTGTTGATCACAACGATGAAAGGTCCAACTGTGGTAGACAGACACATCTCTGAATAAGTTAGAACTGATAAAAATTATAATCGTACAAATTCCGCAGCATGTCAACAAAATTGCACTCATAAAATTGTGAAAGTACAAGGTAGTGCTGGTTGTCCTTCTCACAAATTATTTGGAATCTCTATTAATAATCGTGCAAAACAAGTTTAAAATGATCATCGTTCGTAGAATAACCAAAGATTGTTTGACAAGAAAGGGAAAGGAGATCTTGCTTTACTTGCTTCCTGGTAAGAAATATTAACCGCATAACTGGAGAGATCTTCCTTCTCTATTCTCTATCTCAGCCCAAGCTTGCTCGGCTTGTTTTTGATATGTGGGAAATAAAATATTCTTGGAGTAGGTTGCAATGGAATTGTTTTTCCAAATCCGTCATCGTGGAAATTGAAGTTAGGATGCACGAGTTTTACCTCCACAAAAAATCCACTCATAGATCTGCTAGCTCGGAAGGTATCCTTGCTTGGAATCGAAAAAACTCAACCTGAGTGTATTGTCAAAGTTTATGTGGCAAGCCATGGGGTTGGCTCACTTTTTGATTAGCAAAATCAAGAAAGTCACAGACGAATTTCAAGCGAATCACGAAATAAACAAGGATAATAGTACCAGTGAAAGGAGTCTCATTTCTCAATGGATTTAAGTGATCAAGACTATTGCTTGCTATTGCTTTACCATGCAGGCAGCTTTGTGAACCATCTAACTAAATCAGCAAGACCAGTAAGTCAGGCAGCCTATGTGGCGCATGATCTCCAAAGACATATGTAAGTTGGGGCAATTCTTAAAGAGATCGGATTAGCTCGGGACATAATAAGGTCATCTAGGGAAGCTTAAAAGAACAACTCTTCATTGCTAAACAACCTTCTACCCTTCACGGATTCCTTGGCTTCCAGAGAATATTCATCAGAAAGTTATGAGAGCAAGGAAAGTGAAATCGTGGTAACTCCAAAATAGAAAGTCCCATGCATCGCATGAGTGCAACTTGCTTCCACCTCAAGTAGTTGTGCATTTCCTTTTCTGCGAAGAGCCAGCTAAAAATATAGTTCGTAAGAAAAGGCTGAAAATGTAAAGCTTGACTCCACCATGACATCGGAGATGAATAGACGCTGAAGAAGCTTTGCCTGCAAGAAGGATTTATTCATGGATCTGGCGAAGTCGCCCTCCCTGACTGCTACTGTGGCTAAAAGGTATTCTTCCTACATACCTGGGCTACTGAACTCACAAGGGCCTACCATGGTTAAACAGATTACCCCTGTATACGATACATTGTCGATAAGAGGCTGTTGTTGCAATATTGAGCATGATTATTAATATCTGAGATGGTTGCATGCAATCTGACCCTAATCAGCAACACATTTCCAAACAAAGAGAAATAGATAGGGAGGAATGCCAAAATTGTATACCTTTGAGACGCAGGCGCTTAAATGATGGATGTGGAGATAATGACCCTTTATCCAGTCTTGTGAAATGCCAAGAATTGCATCGGGTTCTTTATGCGTTTTAGGCATGTTGGATTCATCGTTGAAGCAGATGGGAGCATAGACATTGTTTGGATTGATATTTCCCATTTCATTATATACGTCAACTTCCAAATCGTTGCACACAGCTGCATCGAAATTTGATTTGCTGCAGGTGTGGATTATTTTCTCATGGAAATCATCCTATATCAATGAATGTATCCATGGCTACGGAAATGTCCCAATATAGTCTGTCTAATTGATACAGAGATATGAGAATAAGCGTAAGGAGTGTTGACCAGCTTAGACAGAGAACGAAAAGAGTTTGTAAGAGTGACTTACTTACCCAAGAATATGCCTAGCGACTCGCCCCGTTGTGAAGATCAATGTAATGAGTAATCGCAGGCTTTCAGTTCAGCAGCTAGGACTTGAATCATAGGAATGATTCAAAATACCTAATCGCCCAAATTGGCAACACGTGGGTATCAAAAAATGAAATCGTAGGATCTAGATTATCAGGGGCAGTTAGTATTTTATCGATACGTGAGTAGCCATCAAATGCCCAGAAGGTCTAGAAAATATCGGGAACATTGCGGTTGCCAAGATTGGTTGTAGTTCAGATTGCAACAAATATTCATGCGTGGCTCTTATCCGGATAACTATTTTAGTGCAACTTGTTCCAGATGTGGATTTTGTGCAACAAAAGTTAAATAAATATAGCTTTGGTTGTGAGCCAGCCAAGGAACTGAGCGAATAACCATCATCACTCATTAATGCTCGAATCATTGGTCAAGATTTTTCTCACAGCTTAATAATATCTAACTTCCTCTGTAATAGGTTCTTAGTCAACTACTTGTGTTTGAGTCGATCATGGTCATTGGTTCTAAAAAAAAAATAGGTTTTTGTTGCTATTCAATTGATTGACCATTTTTTTCAGGTTGCCGCATGAATGATGAAAGCAAAGAGAAAACAGTGCAGCGACTCAAACCAATGAGAATTTTGCAAGGCGGCATGGGAAAAATTGTTTAATGTCCAGGGAGCTAAAGGATGGAGGTCTAAGGCAAAAAGATGGCATCCCTGCCTTCGCAAATCAGTGAGAAAGTTTGCAGGTTCTTTTCATTGTTTCAAGGGTTGTTGCAGACTTTTTATTAGATTTTTTTCCTTTTATTGTTATCCTAATGAAACTATAGTTTTATTATTTGCAGATGGAGCATGGAGGTGTAGATTTAATATATATATTTTTTCCTGTTTATGTTGCAGAAAAAAATAGAAAATAAAAGAATTTATTTTGCAAGTTTCCGAGTTAATTTTCATTTTCAGAAAATAAAAATAAAGAAAACTCTTAAAAATTTATTTTGCAGATTTAAAAGAAAAATTTGAGCAAATGGAACAAATTTTGAGGAATAGCAGATTAGGCAATTTTTTTCTCATCGTCAAAAATCTTCCTGAAATCATTTTTAATCATCCCTACTTTCTGATCCTCACGATCGCACGAAGCGCGGAGGAGAGCATACTTATTCAACACTAAAGTAAATCTGAAAATGAAAGCGGAAACTGAAAATGAATACCTACCTACTCTATGCTAATTAGAATTTAGAAATATGCTACGTGTAGTCAAACTTCCAATGGAGCCATGCACGTAAAAGTAATAGCAACATGTTCAGTGGTAATTTTTCAAATGAAAGATGAAAATTTAGAAGAATGAGTGAATCTTCTTGCTGTAACAGAAAACGAACTAAATGAAAATAAAAACTAAATTGATCTAATTGCGTACTTACCTGGAACCATCGTTCAATATAACTTTCGTAAGTGCATTTTCCCTCACTCAGATCATGTTGCAGCTCCTTGTCATCTTCCTCAATATCTTGTTCAAATGATTGTTCGTCATCAAATATGCAGGAGTCTTCAGATACTGATTCCTAGTTCGTTTCCGAAGGAGTATTTAAACTTTCGGCTGCTGTCAGGATCTCCTCTTCCAAAGAAGAGGAGACTCCGATTTTTGCAAGGATGTGAGCGAGTTGTTCCAAGCTGACACTCATAGTTAAATCATATTGTAAAAGGGGTTCTTACATCATCCAAATCAAAATCTGAAAACTGAAAATCAAACTTGCTGAAAACAAAACACTCTTGTTAAAACACATGAAAACCTCTTCACAGTTGCAGAAATTGAAATTGCAAAAACATGCTTGCAGAAATTGAAATTTGAACTAAATTGTAGAAATTGAAATTTACACTAAATTGCAGAAATTGAAACACACTTGTAGAAATTGAAATTTACACTAATTTGCAGAAATTGAAATTTACTCTAAATTGCAGAAATTGAAATTTACGCTAATTTGCAGAAATTGAAAGTTACTCTAAATTGTAGAAATTGAAATTTACGCTAATTTGCAGAAATTGAAACACACCCTTCATGCCCTTACCCATATGTCACCTTAGATTTAGGAGCATGAAAAATCACACTTGCATGAAAAAGAAATTAATACCTCAATCCCTTGTGCTTCCTCGACAACGGTGCCAAAATGTTAGGAGAAATATATGTCGTAATAATTACATTGCAGTACAGTTGCCCAACTATCTACTTGTCAACCTGGGGTATGTAAACTGATGAAGCACGTGCATTGTTTGTGCAGGACTGAAGTAGATCTAATCTAACTTAATCTAATTTGCTGAAATCAAATTAATCTAGAAAAGCATTGAAACACTAACTAGGAAAGCATGAAATTGAGTGAGGGAAATACAAAATGTGAAGAGTTTAACAACAATGACATAAGTGAGCTCACATCCACAAATCAATAAAAAACATGAAAGCATAACAATGAAAACTTGGATCACATTAAGAATCTCAAATCAAAGACTAAGCTAACAAGTACAAAATCCAATCCAATCCAACTTCATTACAACCCTCCTACAAGCTTAATCTAACTTAATGAAAAACTTTCTTCCCCAATGGAGAGGGAGCACTCTCCTTTATACATGAGAGGCCTTAAGAAAAAGATAAGAACAGATCCACTATTCTCTCAACTACTCTCAACCACTTTCCTCTTATTACAAGATATGGTTCCTTCAAATCCTCATGAATCCTAGATAAGATATGCCAACCAAATCTTCCATGATCTTCTCCTTAAAAATAGGCTTGAATAACTATCTCCTTTGGAATGGTGTAAGAGATATTCGAGAAGTCTCCTTGAATTAATCATTTACATATTGCTATACATTACAAAGCTCACACATGATTGAGATATATATGAAAAACATGTATATTTTCTAATATTTAATCATAAATTCACTTTTAATACTAAAATGAATAAAGTGGAAAATAATAATGAGAAACCCAAATGTATTTATGAAAATTATATGATGAAGGTTTAATAGGGTGATGAAATGTAAGGAATGGTGAAGGAAAAGTGGATGAAAATACGACATTTTTGAGTCCTGACATGGCCAGTGGTAAGAGTATCAATCAATAAAAAGAGAGAAACATTGTATAATTACTTTTAACAGCACTATCCTTCCATCTTCTATACACTTTGGATTGTGTGATAGGATTCAGTTTTCAGTTATGCAAGTGTTTTCTCTGCATGGTTGAAGAAATAAGAGGTACAATACTTCCCTTGTAGCACTAATGACCCGTCACATATGTCATTAACGCTGACTGACATGTTTGCTGTCGAGCAGTGAACTTTGGCATCCATTCCCATTTTCCAAAATGCTAAATCCTTGGCCCAAAATTCTGTTTACTGAACCTGAAAATTTGCAAGCATTGGTTATCACTGGAGGAAGAGCTAGCTTCCATGGCACAACTGAAGCCTAAAAAAAAATCATACCCAAGGTTTTCCATCAGGTAATGGCACTGCCCTTAATAAATCTCCCATTGATATTGGTATATACCAATATGCTGTTGTCCATGACAAATTCAAACAGCACACAGCTGAGCTATTTCATGGGCTGGATTCCACACAAGTTTGTCAATAATCCCTAGGCTAAGGAAGTATGTGTGTCAGAAATCTGGCTATGTGTGGTTCCATAGCCTTACAAAAGGTTTATTTTCCATTTTTCTTTTGGAGATGAATTTCACTATACTATGATGCCATTATTGCTTGGGGCCCATGGATATGTCACAATACCCTTGTGGTATTCACTCCCTAGGAGGAAAATGTTTCCACAGACCATACTTCTCAGTTGTGTTGTCCTGTCTAAGTTGAATTCCCAGGGATTCCTGTTCAGTTGTGTGAATTTCTAGAGTGAATTTCCACCTTGTACCCATTGGTAGCTTTATGGCATAGTTTCATGAACCAGCTAGATAATCTAACCCAAGACCACAGAAGCAGGTTTGTCTTGGAGTTAACTTGTCTAGAACTAAACGAGTTTGTGTACATTCAGGCTGGGGGTAGTGTTTTACATCAATGTTTGAGAATGCAGAAAATGGGTTTTCTGCCTGTTTTACATCAATGTTTTAAGGAGTGTGGATTGATCGATTTACTTTTTGGTAAACTTAAAGTTATATATATTTTTATAGAGAGGCGTGGCATTACATGAGCAAATGATGTTTAATAACAACATACAAGCAAGGGATTTAATATACTTTATGAGTGCGTAGCTTCCCAGTCCAATGGATAAATTAGTTCTACTTCCTACATTAAGAACTAGAGAAATGTTAGAGTGGTCTTCACAATGACCTATCTTCCAGCATTTACAGGTGAATGCAACATCATACATGCATTTAGATGGCAACATTAAAGAGATGTACACGGTATGAAAATTTATGCAATGATCAATTAATATTGAAAATTAAGAACCTCAAAAGTAAAAACCAAAGTCTATATTTATAGTCTAGTGGATCCTAATCTGATGAGAGGCAAGCATGAACACGCAATTCTCCACTGATTCTATAAGTACCGAACCCATAACGGGCCCTACAAACACCTGGCAGCCCTTCAATCTATGAATATACAGTGTCCTCAACCGACCCCGGAGATAAATTCTACACCTCACCAAGTCTGACAACGCAAAGTCCCCATGTTTAGAAGAATCCAGATCCTTAACCAGAACCATTCCCTCCTTGTTTCGGAAACCAGGAGCACAATAATTGTCTCTTCCGGATTGAGTGACCATGTGATTATCATTCTTTTTGCTTACTGTATTTTCAGGCTTCAGAGTGTTTTCAGAGTTTGTTTTAGTTACCCTGTTTTTGAAAGTAAATTTCTTTTTGGGCAGCAGTTGAGAATTCAACTATCCAACCGCTCCTTCAGATCTGCAATGGCGTTTTGTGCACTGTGTACCTCATATGAGGGCAAGAAATAAGAATTCACAGCCACTAACTTTTCAAGGTCATTGATATCTAAAGCTAGGGTTTCTAAGCCTGATTTCAGAAGGCTTTTATCTCGAGTGCTTGTTTCTTCATGAATTTAGTCCATTCAGCTTTCGTATAAGCTGCAAGTCTTGGCATGGCTTGTCATTTACCAGGGGACCCCCTCTAAGTCCAGATTGGCAGAGCAGACTTTCTGATGGACTTTACTTTGTTTGCCACCATTCTGAGATGGTGAAACATATTTTTGGGAATGTCATTAGGATTTGGCAGTGCTCGAGAGTCTGCTCTATTTTCCCTGGAGGTTACATTTTTACCAAAAGGTTAGTTCTTTTCCTGATTTTTGTACCATGAGGCATGATAAGATGCATCACCAGCTGTTGGCTAAGGGTGCCTTACCAATAAAAGATGCTCAATCTTTAGATCCAGTAGCTTATTCAGATTTTATTTCTGAATTAGTAGCCTTACGAAAGAGGATATAAGCTCCATTGTATATACCCTCCACCTTTTGATTTGCTGTTTGTATATACTTTTATGTAAATATATGATGTATTTTTAACACAAATAGTAAAAATAAAGACTGACATTGCTCAAGCATTTATGCACGACTAGAAAATGGTTTTTCATGCCCAAGAGATATCTGAGGAGCAAAAGGAAGCAATTCAAACCTGCCAGGATGTGGTTCCAAATTACTTTAATCTATGTAAATGGCCCAATGTGACCCACAACTCTCCTTGGATGAAATTGTAGAACGTATAAAGGTAATCGGTGAAGGTAACTCACCATCCATGTACATTTTATAATGCCTCAAGGAATTTCACAAGGCCTGATCTCTATAAAATATAGCCTAAATCCTTAGGGAATCAGTCATGGCAGAGATGACTCACAAAGAGGATATAAAAATGATACCACAAGGAGGCAATTCTAAACAAATTTCAAGCTGAGCTGGTTCCCTATCACATTACCTAACATTTCATACAAGACTTTACTCAAGTCACTAACAATGAGGATTTAGTTGAACTGTTACAAAATTCCTCCCTACCTGCAACTGTTCTAAGTATAGACTTTGGTCTCCCTACCATCTAGGTTACTCGAGTGCTAACACTCCCTTGAAAAGTTGGAGCCTTCCTATCTTGCTACTTCCATCCCTCTTCTATGTTTTTCTATATCTCTCTCGTTTCTATACTTTTAAAATCTCTTGCACATATTATATTATGGAGAGGGAAGTTCTCCTCATTCAAGACATATCTAACACTTTAGGCTAGAACCAAGTCCTATTAGAACTCATTAGTGGGGCATAGACACCAAAACAAGTATATTGCATTCCCTATATCCTTATATTATATATGTACAGATGTAAGTCAACATAAAAATTCCTTCAAGCACTCTGTTCCTTTTCTTCCAAATGATCATTACTGGTCTAGCTGCCATAATGTAGTACAAATGGCAGTACTAGGCTACTAGCCAAACTTTGTTGATGATTTTGTTTTAAGAATCAGAACAAATGATTTTCAAGTTTGGATTAGTCTCATAATTTCAAGAAATTTCTCGTTATAGGGACAAATTATACGACGGGATTCATTGAGAAATTAAATACGGTAATTGAAAATTGCAGTATCAAGAAGACATAATAAGGTTTACCAGTGTTACCAATGTTGAAAAAACCCAAGTAGATGTGCAAAGAACAATTTTTGTCACTATCATAGCTCAGAATTTTATTTCTTCATGGCAACTATGCAAGCAAACCTTTTATAAACCTGTTACAGTTTTAACAATTCCACTAATCAACCATGGTCAAGAACAGGTTACAACGGCCAGAATTATTTTAAAGGATCTGATTCTCACCTTGGAGAGATCGAAATCAGTGGTTTTGATACCTTCATCAGAAACTGGAAACTTATGAGGATTGCAATGAGCCTGCTCAGTACTGACATCCTTTCCATGACAGGTAGTAATTATCCAAGAAAAATTTCATGGACAGCAAAGTTTCTATCAAAATCATCATATGTGCTAAATTATAGCATACCCATAAAGTCTAAAACAAGAAAACAAACAAGGGATCAAACATACCTGCAATATCATTCTCTCTTTGTCATTTTCCACGTCAAGGTGGTTATCCCATCTTGACAAACCCAAATTTGATGTGTCGTACCTATACCAAGCATTTAATCATATGAAACTCTTAAGTTGTCTCAATATAGAAAATAGCACTCTTTCCCATGAAGTCCTAATTTCCTAGTTTAAACCAGAATCAAATACAAATGCATACATCATAACAAGCTTGCCCACGTTGATTATGACTGCTCTTCTACAATGCATAGATGGTAGTAATCACAGTGCTGATCTAGAATTTTGTAGTGCATTTCAAGAACAGTAAGGAAATTAGGGTGGCTTGTCAAAATATAGGCTTCCTAATCAAACCATGCAAAAAATGAGGGTATTTATACTATAAATATAAACAAACCAGTAGTTCAATTCTGTCCCCTCTTTCTAGGACTTTTTCTATGTTTTCAACCATAACTATGTGTACTTGGATTTTTAAGGGGGAAATAATTATATCTCCTTACTTCACATAAGTTGGAGAAGTCAAAGAAAAATCATATAAAGTTCTCAGTTTTCCAATTATGATGAATTTTATGTTCCAGCTTCTCAAATCGGCACAATAAATGAATCTGCTTAAAATGTGCACATTAGCTAATGCTGTGTCTCCGTTCATATATTTTTCCTTCTTATTAGGATCCACTGGCCTATGAAAAACATAATTTTTGTGAGAAATTTTTTACCGCAAAGTAATAGCATTAATTAAGGATACTTGATAAGACATTTTGAACCAAAGCACATGTTAAGAGGGAAACTGTGAGAAAGCCATTACTTACAAAGGGTGGAAAAAGAAAAAGATTCTCCTGAACATATGCACTATCCACATGAATTCTACACAATAATTAGTGTTATGATTTTCAATGGACCAATTTCAAGGCAAAGATCACTAAGAGGTCAATGGGTTCAAGCCTGGTAGAGTCCCTATGGGTTAGGAGTACATGTACTGCAGCAACATCTACCCTGGGTTCCATTCACAGAATGTGAAGAAGCACCTGGAGGGTTTCCCAGAAGACATTTTCCAATTTCCATGAAAAAAAAGAGGGCTGAAGCTAGCTGTCAACATAAGTGTCTCCACGTTGCTAATTCAAGGAGATTCCACAATGACTATGAAGGGTAATTTTTCCATCACCCATGTAGCTACTGAGGCTCCAGTCAATGCAGCTCAGATTCTCCTTAATATGTTAGGTCAAATTCAGCTTATGCACAATTATTGAGACTGCAACAACCCAGTTGATACTAATGCTATGGAAACAGTCTATTTGAAACCATTGTAGTTAAGCATTATAGATGAGGCCATTAAATCAATTGTTTGGTAAACATAATTTTGCTGCACTTGTTCTTACAAGTCTACTTTGGGTGGTAGAAAGGGAAATTGTTTCATGTATATAAATCAGTGTTGCAATATCTTCAATTTGCCCGATTTTTCCAAGTTTTCAGGGTTAAGTTTATGCTTGTCAATATTTCTGATAAGTTTCTTTGCAGACACTCGACCATAGATTCCCTGAAACAATATTTGCAACATTAATATAAATATATTTCAAGAAAGTTTGTGGAAGCTGTAGGTGTAACATTATTTTAAGAATTTTTGATGATCATATGTCTTCAATGTAACTTAAAGTAGGTTGCCTGATTGTTCATCCTTACATTTTGAAATAAAATGATATCTAACAGTGCCTTCAAGGAAAAACATATCTCTTTATCGCAATCAAGTAAATTAGTATGGCTTCAATCCAAAAAGATGCCAAAATGATGACCATGAGATCATGGAAGCTTAAAGCATGAATTGGATGTTTCTGTTCTAACTTCTAACTACTACAATTTCTTGCTAAGAGCACAGGATAGTTTGCATAATGATCAACCTTATCTAGAATGTTGCCACAAAAGGTTGCAATTAATAAGATCCTTCAAGTATAGAAACAAACAAGCAAAGGCTATGGAAAATCATTCAGTCAACAATTTCCACAAACTTACAAATAAAATCTAATTAGAGTTGCATCATAGTAATGATCACAACAGTAATATATTGATTTCTACACACAAGATATGAATCTATTATCTAGATACAGAATAAAAATGTCTCCTTCCAAACCAATCTGATGTGAGACAGCCAAATCTCCAACTAATACGCATTTGAACAAATGTTACCATTTTTCACTGTTGACTACACTCCTGAATAAAGCACTTCACTTGAATTCTTAAACTGCCAGATTTTTAGTCAATTTTTCCAAATTCAATTAGCAAAATACTAAACCCAATGTCAAATGCCCAACATATCGGGTCACTTCTAGCAAATAAATCTATTATAGAGCTTTTCACTAAAAATTTCAATAGCATTAACAAATATTTCCATTTACCAAACAGCCTCAGTGGCAAACTTCAAGGAACCCAAGGGCTAAATTCATAAAGAGAAGAAAGGAAGCACTTGCCTCATTCATTCCCCCCCTAACATAGGTTAAGGTGTCTGCATTGGGGTTGCTAGAGAAATATTCCATCTGCTGATGAAGAACTCTAGAAAATTCATCATTCATTGCATAAGCAAGTTCATTGTGAGCCACTCGGCCATATGTCTTCATAAATCTCATTTGAATATCCTCTAAATATGCAAATGGAATTCGTCCTGCATGCAAACCACTGTTAGGAAGAAAGAATCAAAAAATAACACAGGAAGAGGCCTGAATATGACAAATGCATTCTCAAACTATTAAGAATGTAAAAATGTAGCAATCCCAAACACAACACTAAGTGTAAAAGAATTATAGGATATGTATGTATGTATAGGGAACTAAGGCCGAGGGAGAACACCACATAAAGTTGAAAGGGCATATGGCCACCTGGACTGCAGAGGTCAGGCCAAATCTTCAAGCAATCATGAGAGTAGACTCTGTGATGGAACTGAAGTCTTGCAGCTGTGTCAAATCAAAATACTTATATCATGTACCCACATGTCAAAGAATGGATCAACAGGGAGTTCAAAATGTAGCAACGCCAACATCATCATGTGTCAGAGGTGTCAAAAAAGGCGTAAGTTGATGGTTGAGAAGTAAAATAAATGATACATCCCTGTCATTCTATTGATGATATTTCAGCATCTGTTAGTTGTTCTGTTATAAGCAGTAAACTTGTAGCACAAGCGATGCCTAATGAGCACGGTGTTTATTTTGAAAAAAACTGTCAAAGGGTTGGGTTGTCATGATTTCCAATTGAAATGAGAAATTTGACAGACACTTGATAGACACACACAAAGGCACATACATTCCAAAACCCAAATTTGTAATAATGAAAAGGTAACTGGATAATACCTCTACCATCTCGACAACCCCACTCTCGTCAAACATTTTGGCAAGCCCTTCATTGTCCACAAGTTTCTACATAACCTGTAAACATAAGCCTCTCCCATACACTACAGTATATACATATAATGCAAAATAATTTCGATTCATCCAAGAATGCCTTTAAAGGAAAAAAATTACAAGCTCAAGGAAAATACCCAATCTTCCAAAATTAAAATAAAGAGAAATCACAATTCCATAATCATAGGAAGAATGAAAGCTCACCTTAAACACCTCTGGCCTTGTGCCTTCGATGCTAATTTGTTTGTCATTCCACTCCCCAGAGGACTCAAAAAACATGGATTTAAATAGAGGGGAACGTGCTGCCAGAACAACTTTGTGGGCATGAAATTTTTCCCCTGATACATCAAATGTGACATCCGCATTTTCAACATCTTCAAGAAGTTCCCCAAATTGTTGGCCCAAGTTTGATTCAGGGATGTGAATATAGTGCAATCTGGGGCCTTGAATAGCAAAAACCACAACCCCAACTCTCCTAAAGCAAGGGGATGGATCAGAAATCTCTCCTAAATCTGCATGTTCCTCTAAATTTGGAAGGGCATCTCTGTAAATAAAGTCAAGGGATTCTCCACGAAGAGGCAACTCAAAGGATTCTCCACGTAGTCTTAACACAAAGGTCACACCAACTTAGGTTTCAAGGTAACCCTCGACACTCGACCAACTCCATGTTCAAAAGAGAAATCACCAAGACACATCGGAACAAGCCCTAAGTCCGTTATCTAAATTATCTTCTTCAGGCCAGACCAATGTGGCTCGAGATCTATGTCTCTCCTACACATTGGATTCGTCCTTCCACGCCAATTCCATGGACATGAAAGCATTAATTTTCAAGACTATGCAGTTATTAAAGCAACAGTAGAACTTACTATCCGATGGGGGATATTTCCCTATCTCAGCCCAACAGATACAAATATCAATCTTAGCGCTTCAATATCATTTATGTTGCAGCAAGCGTATCAAGGTTTCCTCCTTAAAAGGAGTAGTGTTTCAATTGAGGGAGGTTACAGTGGAGATGAAGAAAACTAAGAGCCTCACACAGAGATGCAAAATTTGAGAACCTCACGCAAGTCTCCAACTAGAATTCTTCATTTCACGCAACAGTTCAGAGGGCATTCACCACCCTCACACAAAGGAGAGAACTCGATTCACTCAACAATGAAGAGGTGAGTGAAAAATGGTTGTTGTCAACAGACTGTTTTGCAAAGCATTGAGTCCGCATTCTTTTCTTCTATGAAGTTACCTCCAAAATTGGTTGTTGTCAATGCCGTCGCTTAAGCGATGCTTAACCGACGGTTATGAGAATAGCCGTCGCGTAACCGACGCTTCTGGCCACATTTACAAAAAAAAATTGCATCCTTGTGATTTTTGGTAAGTTTAAAAAGAGAAATCTACGTGCCGTTGGATTTTTCCGTCGGATTTTGGATCGAAATGTAGTAGTGTTTTAACAATTATTTTATTAATTTTCCTTAGGAGGCCCATTTTGAGTTGAAATTTCCTCTAATGCATAAGATCTAGTGCGATTTGGTTTTATGAAGGATTTCCTGTGTATCTGCGATTTACCTGGATTTTTTTGATGTATGCAGTCTTCGGTTTTGGAGAAGAATTGTGTAATGTGGTTCCTTTGCGCAAGATTAAAATGATATGGCAAGTGTAGCATACATCTTGTCTGTTATCACTGTTGCAATCTAATCTATTATGATGTTGCGATCTAATCTTTTATGATGTTCCGACCTATATTGTTATGATGTTGTGACCTGTTTTGATGTAATGTTGATGTGATCTAGTCTCTTTATGTTATATCGATGCGATCTGTTTTTCTTCTACTGTCTATTACACTATGAGTAGATATGTTTATGGATAATGTTGTGATATTGTGACAACTATGTGATGCTATAACGATTGCATAAGTTCTGAATACACTTTCCAAGTTGAGGAAATGATGTAAAGTGGACTGGAAGCTCGGCATCTAGCAATTATGGTGTCCTTTCATCAGATTCCCATATCCTCCGTCCCCACTGTTGGAAAATCAGTTTTGATAGATCTCCCTTGAACGCCTCGAGTGAGACCTTGTCTACTCCACAGAAGTTGCTGGCCAGGGTAAAACTTGTCTGGGTCGGTGCTCAGGGAGATTGTGCTGGTTAGCATTGACAGAGTGGGAACCCCTGTCAACAAGGATTTGTTGGTGGGTTTCGCCAACAATATATTTCTGTCACAAGAGAACAATTGTTATCACACAATATAGAATATTTTGGAAGACTATGGGTCTATTCCACAAGAGACTTTATGTTGCAAGGGAGTAAGTGTTGTAACATGATAGATTTTGGTCACAATTGATAGTTGGATGATAGTTAATTTACGGCAATGGGATATTTTGGTGGCATGATTTTTTTTCAAATCTTCCAATAATGAAAAATAACAACTTTTGAATTGATAGGTGAAGTGAGAGTCTAGTTAGAAGTCTCCTTGACATGATTACAAATATTTCTCCATGTGACATAATTTTCCACCACCTTTCCATTTATTACAAGTCTGTGTGAGTGAAACATTGATCGAATGTGTAAACATGTTTCATATTAGTGTCGAAGCTTAGTCATTCCATTGTATCCTACTGACTAAATGTTTGCACTGATTTGAACTTGTTTTCCTGCAACCATTTGAGTTGAACTTGTTTCTTAGAGCATGGTCATTTCCATCTTGAGCACAAGCACTATCCAAGAATAAGGAATTGAGATTTGATAACCCACACCCATGATAGAAGAACATGTATAAGTTGTTTCACATTCAGCACTAATTATAGAAGTTATTTTATGTCCAGACTCACTTGACCCATCAAGAAGGATACACTATGGTTGTGAAACTGGTTGCAAACCATTAATGAAAACTCCTCCACCTGATGCTGAAGGAACCAGAGCTATGTCGGTCATATTGCTACCCGATTATGCTCCTCCAAGGCCATTAGAAGAAAGAAAGGTTAGTGTTGGAAATAATTCCAAGTATTAGTTAGCAACACCAACATACCCAAAGGTGTTTGGTGATGACAAACAGTATACCCAACTTGAAGAAAATGGGATTCGTTGACCATGACCTTGGGAAGTTCCCTGAATTGACATGCAAACATATATGAATACGATATGTGAGATTGAGGATTGACCTATGTACGTGGTCCTGATAGAATGGGAAAGAGGATTGCATAAATCTGGATTGTTGTCATTGATGCATATGCTACACTTTGGTTGCACATCAGAAGTCAATGCATGTGTGAAGAAGTTATTGGTGTGTTTTCATGGAGGGTGCTTATGGATAGACAGAAAAATATCAGTAGACATTGATATCATAACATCCATTAGAGGAATTTCTCTTGGAAAAGTGGACCCAATGCCCTTCTTTGTTGGGAAGGACAAGGATACAACTCTGATAAATAGAATGAAGGAAAAGTACAATTTCTCAAGGGATAAGAGAGGCTTTTCCATCACCTCTATCAACGACACTATCATTCATTTTACAACCAAATTTTTGGATTCAGCAAGCTGCTGCAGAAGATACGACCATACCATTGTACATTAAATGCAATTGCTATAGCAAAGCAGTGCACAATAGGTGTCCACTTGAACTATGAGACATATTTAGTGAATTATTTTTTATTAAATGTTGCAGATGCACATGAAAATATTAATCCCTTTAATTAATCATATATTTTTATTTTAATTTAATTTGTCACATGGGAAGAACCACTAGACTACCAAGCAATAGATGTCCCTATGCCATGTCGAGGAGCCAAATACCAAAATATCTGGTTCGACAAGGAGAATCACAACGATAAAGAGAAAACAATGCGGAATTTTATCAGCAAGGAGAGGCACTTAGATATTTTATTAAGAAGCAATACATAATAACAAAGGAAACCGTCAAAAGGTTTTGTAACATTATAATATTTTCAGTTGGGCACACCATATATTTTTGCAGCTGCTACATGACCCTTAGATCCATAATGCATGGATGATTATAACCTGATTTCATAATGCATTGATGAAGTCACAAACCAAATATACAAGAATATGAATGAACGCCACATAGAATCAGTAAGTACCATTACCAACTTACTGGAGACTCTTTGTACTGTAGTAAAAGAAGTTAAAGTAGCGGTCGACCAAGCACCATATTTCATTGTGTCATAAGACCAAGTTGGCCCATCTAGAGAGTGACCTGTCAAGATATCATCAATGACCCCACAAACAAATATTCAAGTAATTGGTCAATCAATTGATTTAGGAATGCCGAAGGTTTATGCTATGATCAAATATTTTGGTCATGTGACTTTTAATTTTTCTGCAGTACTAGTGTGTCACTAGTACATGTGCACATTTTTCCAATGGAAAATCATTTCTATTGAAACAATTTGGTGTCTCTATAGAGATAGTATTGACCCCATATTTTTGTGGGAACATTTTCATCATTGTAGCCACACCTTGAATGACTGGTTGCTATGGCGACAAGAAATAGATGCCACTAGGTGTGCTTGAATGATGCTTGTAAATCAACTTATGCCACTATAGAAACAAAGATCCATTGCTAGAGTGACATACAATACTTCATTGTGCAACAAATCTTAATTCACTTGAAGATTCCATAAAAGAGATAGCTTAGTTGCCACTATATCGATGGTGATGTGTCGCTATAGCGATAAAGATCTATCACTATAGTGACAAAGATCTGTCACTACAACGACAAAGATCTGTCACTATAGAAACATACAATACATCCTTGAGAAACAACTCTTTATGAAGTTATTGATGACAATGCCATACAAGAGACGACATACCCGTCATTATATCAATGTGTATGTGTCTCTATAGCAACGGAACACCATGCACATACCGACAAGAATGCAATACAAGCGACAGTGTTCCGTCTCTAAAGCGACAAATTTTAATTGTATTACCAAGTACTTTACATCTCTGTAGCGATGCTTTCTGAGTATTTAAAAAAATTACCCCACCATAAGAAGCATAATTTATTCTTCATTGTATTCTACCAACAAGTAGTTGCTAGTTGCAACTACTATTTAATCTAACATTATAACTTTCATTAAACAATTGATCAAGGAACGTTTATTTTTAAAGTAGGTTGTTTTATCTCATTCGAGTAAATAAAGTAACAAAGAGGTAAAACATATTGAGTGAAAATTAAGGAACAAAATGGGTGCTCCATCAATATCCTTTAATAGACAACCATCAATGGTGATGAAAATAGAGGCTTAAACCATCAACCTCATGCCTCCTTTTTCATCAACATCATAAATATCATATCATCATATAATCACAATACATTCAACATACTATTAATAAAGTGAATTTGGACCAACACTGCGATGCTAAAAATATAGGGTTTCTTCCAGCCACCCAATGGTCTCCCTGTAACTTGGTTTCTCTTTGTGTTCGCCCTTCCTAGTCTGTTGGTCTACACATTTTTCCTCTTTGGATCCTTCTCATGGTCACCTGCACGGGGGGGAAGAATTGTCCCTCCCATCCACTCTCATATTCCTCCTTCCCCATGCAGCTTCAAGAAGATTCCTTAACCCCTTGTGACCCTTTTCCCACTGACACCCTACAAACCGATACCGTCAAGCCAGTTGAGGAACCTCTAACCATGTCCACGCAAACAGAAAAACCCTGAACTCACACATGCATAGCCATGTTGACAGAAAAACCCAGAATCAATTCCAGAACTGAATACTGTCACAGCCCTCCAAGGGGTCTGATAAATACAACTAAAGGTCATGCATAATTTTTGGTAAACTGATAAAATAAACAAGTTTAAACATATATTCCAATATCCCATAAAACACTAATTTTAAATTTCATCATTGCACATGCATAAAATCCCATAAGATCTGTCTTCATTACATAACTAGTTTAAATAATTATAATTCATTAAACAAAATAATTTTAAAAATAGTAGAATACCTGTTGATATGCACGGGATGCATGGGAATCAACGAAATGGTTAATAAAATCTAATGAAATGGAAGAATGGGGGGATCTTGATTTTTCTTCCTCTTCGGCCCTGCAATAGTTTGCAACCCAAACCCTTTGGGGTGGCTCTAAGGTAATTGTGGAAGAGTGCGATTTAGTACAACATGAGTGAGGTTGGGAGCCTCCCAGAAGCAATATGGCATTGTACTTCCATTGCTAGCAAGGTATTGTCAGCCCCGTCGAGCTCGGGGGTCCTGGGGGAAGGAGAGTACCCGTCAGGGTATGGTAGGGAGGAAACCGGTGGATTCGGTGTGATTGGAAATCTAGCGACGAAAACAGGAGCATAGCAAAGACATAACAACCTTTGGCCTCGTCTGAAAATGGAAACGACTAGCAATATCAACAGGTATTCTACTATTGTTAAAATTATTTTGTTTCATGAATTTTAATTATTTAAACTAGTTGTGCCATGAAGACATATCTTATGGGTTTTTATGTATGTGCAATGATGAAATTTAAAATTCATGTTTTATGGGATATTGGAATAAATGTTTAAACTTATTTATTTTATCAGTTTACTAAAACTTGTGCATGACCTTTAGTTGTATTTATTGGACCCCTCCGAGGGTTGTTATAAATACATGAAGACATGCGCCCTCATTTGGAAATTCATAGGAATTTGGCCAAATCAAAAGCTATGCTTAACTGGATCATTGTCAAATGGAGGCCAAAAATGCACTTCAACCTATAAATTGACTCAAAAGGATTCTTCACTATCATCCTCTCCGTGCTGGAGGATAGGGATTGCGTGCTGGAAGGAGAGCCCTATTTATTTAACTCTATGGGTCTCTTTCTTAGGAATTGGATCAAACGCTTCAACTGAGACATAGAAACTTTCTCTTGGGCACCAGTCTGGGTCCAACTATACTCGTTTCCCTAGGATTACTTGGATGAAAAAACCCTTAGTCTGGGTCCAACTATACTCATTTCCCTAGGATTACTCGGATGAAAAAACCCTTAAAGGAATTGGTAACACTCTAGGAGACTTTTCCAAGGTAGTAGATCAAACCAAACAATAAAGGTATACCTCTTATGCTTGAATCTGTGTATATATGCATATTGCTAAAACTCTTCCGGACTCCATCACAATTTCTCATGAGGATATAGAATGGGTGCAACCGCTAGATTATGAACATGTGCCCTTTAGATGTGGGAAATTTCATGATCATGTTCACTTATATCGATATTTTCCCAAGAACAAAACTCCCATAAAATAAAAACAAAATCACTTATGTTGTCACCGGATATGCTCAGTAAATTTTCAAATTCTGGAAGCATGTATGAACAAAATCCATCTAAAGTCAAAAGTCAAGACTTTTACTAAAGTCTTCATTCGTCTCTCATTTTATGATTTTCTCCATCATTTGAATTTAGAGCTAATGATAAGCCAAAAAGCTTTCATTGATAACTAAGTCTCATATTTACCCATTTTCATATTCAAACCAAATATTTTAAAATATTTGTAATTATAAAAACAAACATAAAATATATTATTTTAAAATTATTTTATAGTTTTAAAATAATATTTACATTTGTTTTTATTATAATTTGGTTTTGTCCCATTCCAAACTCCACGTAAATCCTTTTTAAGTTTAAAGTTTGGATATATGAAATATTTTTGTCCTTATCCAAAAGTCATTATAATTCCACGTTAAAACACAGTGGTTTTCAAATTGATGGTTAAAGCCATAGAGTAACGCCTACATGAGGAACAAAAGTACCATTCAATGAGCCAAAGGTGTCGTTTTGAAGGAGATCGCTCTACTTCCATCGCAGCCAACAGAGGAAACGCATTATCTGCTAACTCAACCAAATTTCCATATTGCCATTTATTAACATCTACCATTTGGTTAGCTCGTCGTGAAGAGAATATCCTAAATGTTGCACACATTTCCATTAGAAGGTTGTTTTGAAGGAAGGAAGTCAATTTTTGTTGCCACGATAGGTTGTTGGATAAGGTGAATAACACAAAATATGCTGGGGATCAACATTGAAAAGCTTCTAGAAAGAGGGCTTACTGGGTTCTTAGGCGCACTGCTAGTAAAAGGATCATGAAGATACGATGGTATCGGTGTGAAATTAGATTATATTTAAACATAAATCAATGGAATATCCCTGCATTTCAGGATTGCAGGAAGCAAAGATTCAGGTGAAAAAGAATCATCGATTAAATAATGAAGCCTGGTTTCTAGAAATACAATCATTCAATTCCATTTTCAAGGCATCAATTGAGGCAATGTTTTTTGCATTTGATGACACAATGGAGCAACGAATTCCAGATTCAAAGGGCATTTGATTTCATCTCTAGATTTCCTGTGATAGATTGAAGATTAATTTTATTCTTAAAAGTTTGTAATGCTCTATAAAAGGAAGGGGTTTTGTTTAATGTACATGGAGGTACTAGCCGAGAGGGATGAGGCAGGCTTTGAACATTCTGATACTGGAGTGGTAGGAGCATGTATGCACTCTATTTTTGTTAGCTGCTTTGAAATGATTATGTTCATATGAGCCGCTTTTCTATTTTAATAATTGAATTTCATGTATTGTGATTTTGTCTGGTGTATGGTCTTATTAATCCATTGGTAGATTCTCACGATTAATGTGAAGTTATCCTTAAGGTATCTGGCGTATGGTATTATTAATCAGTCTTGATTGTGATATATATACTTTGTTCAGTATTTTCTTTCAAATCTAGCTTGATTTCTGTAGTAAGTCTTACCTACCACCAAATTCCATAAATTCATTTTCCACTTATCCATTAAACCAATTTAAGATTTCTCTAAGCTTGACCCTAGCAGCCGGGGTTCAACTTTATTGATAATAGCGTTGACTGTTCTTGGATCTCAGCACGAAGGAATAGAAAATGGAGAGGAAGGGGCTCCCTCCACATCGAAGCATCCTTGTCAAGAAGCCCAAAAGTCAAAGCAAATGGATGAACCCAATCAGTTTCTAAAGGATGATTCAATTAAGCAGGTACAACAATCAAAGGAAAGGACCCATAAGTAGGAAACTCAAATATCCACTCAAGACATTGATGTTTTAATGGATGAGGATATGGGAGATATATATTTGGGAGATATGGATCTTTTAGGATTAGAAGATGCCAGCAAAAACAACACTCTTCACACAACTTCTCCCAATCAAATTCAACTTCTCACAGACATATTACAATCAGTCAATACCCAAACCAAACTAGGAATTATCATTAGTAATACCGAGGAAACAAAGAAAAGAATCAAAGAGGCTAAAAGGAGAGGGTGGAAAACAAACATACAGATACTGTCCTCCTCCCTTGGTACCAAGCTAGTAGAATCAGGACAATACTCCCATCTTATATAATTATCCCCCTCTAGTTCTATTGTTAACCAATGAAAGTGGTATCCTAGAATATAAAAGGAATCAATATCCCCAACATATAGAGAATGATAAAAAAAGATTCAGCAAGAAAAACCCACCATCCTAATGTTATAAGAAACCAAATCTAGACAATATTGATAGTCTGATGGCCATATTATGGCGAGGTAGAAGATCCATCTTTGGTGATTGATCAGGAGCCTCCAATGGACTAACCATCTCCTAGAATCCTAAGGAAGTAGAGCTAGACAATTCTCTAGCCTCACGCCATTCCATCTCTGGTCATTTCCACCCTCTCGACACCAATATTTATGGAACGATCACCAATGTTTATGACCCGCACTTCCTGATCAGAAAATATCCTTCTTATACTTTATCCATTGGATTTATCAAGATCTTCCCTATCCCATTGACAATCTTGGAGGATATATAAATCTCATCACTTCTCTCAATGAAAAACAAGGGGCGTGATGCTTACTCTCACAGGAAGATAATCTCTTCAAATATTTCATTTATAACAGTAGTCTGATTGACTTAAACACAAATAACGGGATCCACAGTTGGAACAATCGCAGAGGAGGGACTACTCAGATTGAAACCAATATTGATCGCTTCTTCATCACTGAACATCTTATTCTCATAAATGAAGAACTCACCGCCTCTATTCTCCCCACTACTAGCTCTGATCTCTGGCCTATATGCCTCAATTGGCAGCTTGATTAAAAAGGCCAGAGGAATCCATTTCTCTGAGCTGATCAAGGATTGGTGTCTAAACACTCATGTTACCAGATCCTCATGTATGTTTAGACTACAAACTAAACTAAAAATTCTAAAGAATCATCGCAAACATTGGAACTGACATACCTTCACAAACATCTGCACCAGTAAGGCCCTTCTAGAACATCTACAACAACATATTATTTCACCTGGAAGAACATAGGAAATTGAAAAGAAGGAGTAGCAACTTTGCTCCAAGATAGAGGAATGATCCAAATAGGACGAGATCCTATAGAATCATAAATCCAGAATTAAACGGCTTCAATATGAAGAACACAATATTGCTTTCTTTCATTGCTCTACTATTCAACACCATATGCACAATCGCATTACCCATATAAAGAATAGTGAGGGCGCCAAACTGGAAACCTACAAATATATAGAAACTAAGCTTGTTTCTTTCTATGAATATATTCTTTTAGAAAATGATAAGGTTTGGAAAGCTACCATCCAATAGGTTACCCGTCACATTCCTACACTGGTCACGACTAAACAAATTGCCATGCTCATGCATCCCACCACACTTCAGGAAGTGGAAACAACCATCATACAAATGAAGAAAGAGAAAGCCGCTACACCAAATGACTTCACTGTAATTTTTTTCTACTCATGTTGGGACTTGCTCAAACACGAGATCTATGATATGGTGGAAGAATCATGCAACAATTGGAATATTCTACCGGCCATCAGCACTACCTTCCTCATGCTTATTCCTAAAGAGCATAAATATTCCACCCCTAGTAAGTACAGACCAATATCTCTCTGCAATGTTCTTTATAAAATTATCACCAAAGACATTGCAAATCACCTCAAGCCCCTTCTTCCTTCTCTTATCTCACCAGAACAAACAAGTTATGTAGAAGGATGTCAATTCCTTGATGGAATCATTCTGGCCCGTGAAGTTATACTCTCCCTTAATCTCTCCGAAAATCATGGCATGCTCCTCAAACTTGATCTCTCCAAATATTTCGACAAACTAAATTGGACCTTCATCTAAAGAACCGTACTCGCTTTTTTTTTCGATCACTCTTGGATATGTTGGATCCTTCGTCTCATTTACACTACCTTCTTCTATGTTCTAATTAATGATGTTCCCTCTAAAACTTTCAACTCCTCTCATGGTATAAGGAAAGGATATATGCTTTCCCCTTTCATCTTCATCCTTATGATTGAAGGTTTGGGACAAATGATTACTCATGCAACTTCCCTGGGAACTCTCAAAGGACTCTTTCTCCATGAGCACACTCCTCTCACCCATCAATACTTTGAGCATGATAACCTTTTAATGGGACATGCTTCAGCCCAAGGATCCATATCTTTCAACACTATAATATCTACTTTTCCCAAAGCATCGGGCATGCCCATTAATATTGAAAAGTATGAGATCTTCTTCTTTAATACACCCTTACCCACCCAGAGAAATATTTCCAGAATTCTAGGCTTCAAAACTGCTAAACTCTCCTCAAAATATATCGGTTCCCCTCTCACTGACTCCAGTCTAAAGAATTCCACTTGGAGGGAAATTCTTACCAAACTTGAACTTTGTCTCTCTCAGTGGACCCTACACATGCACAACCTAGCCAAACGTCTTGTTCTCATCAAATTTGTTCTTCAAACAATATCCCTCTACCTTTTTTCGTTGTTGTTTCACCCAAATGGGTCCTCAAGTCCATCTAATCGCTACAACAAACATTTATTTGTAAAGGGGACAAAAATGAACATCATTGGGACTTTGTCCAATGAGACACTGTCTACTGTATCCAATCTTATGAAGGTATTGGCCTTCAGGATCCAGCGCAGAGAAATGAAATTCTAAGTGCTAAAATTTAGGGGAATTGGATCACCAAAAATAGAAGCCAATGGGCACAACTCTTGAACAAAAAATATGCAGCGGATTGTCCAGCCCAAAATCTAATCAAGTACTCTCAAGACAACAAAGGATCCCTTATATGGAATGCAACCAACTCTCAAAGACCCCTCATCTAGTAGCACAATTTTTGGGAAATCCGTGATGGTTCCTTACCTAACTTCTCGACGGAATCCTAGAACCATTTTCCATCGCTTGAAATAAATTTTATTCTCCACCCCTTGCATGATCTGCTTTTGATCCACTCTCACGAAAAGGTACACACCTTTTGGGATGAAAATGTGCAACAGGATTTCTGAGAATGGGCCACTCAGGACAAATGGCATTCGCTACAATAGCAGACTTATTCATATACATTGTGGGAGGACATTCAGCAATGATGCATTAGAACCAGACAAGGAAATGACATCCTCAGATGGGGTTACAAGCCCAAAGGTATGTTGACCATAAAATAATCTCATCAACTCCTCAATCACTCCAATGAACAATAAGACCCCTGTCGGACCAAGATCTGGGGTACACAAACCTGGCCCAAAATCACAACCTTTCTCTAGCTCATATCACACAAGCGCATCCTCACTTGGGACAATCTCCTCAAGCGAGGTTTCATTGGACCCTCACAATGCTCATTATGTAAAGAAAAAGAGGAAAATTTGGATCATCTTCTTGATCAATGCTCCTTCTCCAAACAACTCTAGGACAAGATAGCCTTTATTAGTAAGAGAACAAACACTGCAAGGGTAAAATATCAGAGACAATCAAGCATTGGCACAACCATTCTTATAAAAAACCCCTCCTTAATAGAATATGGTAGTTCATACCAGGATTTTGTATTCGGAACATCTGGAAGGAATGCAACCTGAGGATTTTTTAAGGTAGATTCAATCCAGTGGAAAAGGTATGGATATAATGTTAGAAGAATATTAAGGAGACCACAATGCTCACCAATTGGCAGGAAAAGGATCTATAGGCCAGCCCCATGGAAACATCCATCTTGGAAAACTATTTCACTCACTCTGCTCACACCCTCATTACTCCAAAAAATCATTCTCTCCACCCCTCCACTCCCACCAGCTAGAAAACCCCGCCCCAAGGATTCTTCAAACTCAACTTCGATGGGGCTTCCAAAGGAAATCCTAGAAAAGAAGGGTATGGAGGAGTTTTAAGATCTTTAACTAGTTATATTCTTCCATTTTTTAAGGAAAATTAGGGATGGAGAGAAATAATGTAGTCGAGATGATAGGTATACTCTAGGGTATCTGCATCACCTTCACACATGCTATTTTCCCACTCGCAGCAGAGCACGATTCAGAGCTCATATTGAACATGGCCATCAAGCTTCAACATGGTCCCACCAGTGCCAAGATTTTTTCCTGCTAGAGATTGGATCACAACCTCCAACAATTGGAAATCCTCCTCTCCAAACCTGCAGCCATCACCTTTCAGCATGCTTGATGAGATTCCAACTCTCTCGCAGAAAAATTTTTCTAGTTGAGGAGTTCTCTCAACCTCCTTTCTACAACAGAGCACCCTTGAAGAGATCTCAAATATCAACTTCAAGAATGAATGGACTCAAATTGCTGCAAAATATTTCTCCCCGGATGCAGGTGACACCATAATATTTTCCATGCAAGGCTCAGCTGACGAGGCACACAACCATCCCCCGTTATCACCTCCTTGACACCATTCCTATGTATTCAATGCATTGGTCTCCTCCCTCACCGACAAATGCATTCCTTAACTCCTCCAACGTACGTGTCATCCTTACAAATTTAGGGTGGTATGATAAAGTCAACTTGTTAATTTCTTGTATTAATGGGAATTTGGAATTGAGCTATAGTATTAATTCCATAGGAATCCCAACATTCTTCTTCCTCCTTCTTGTTATTCTTCTCCGCCTTTCCGCTCTTCATCCCTCTGCAGCTTCCTTGGTGTTGTTTCCTGCAGTCACCCTATCTCCTATTTCTCAGCCCATTATCTGCACCATGCCATGCAGGAAAAGGGGAATGCCTAGGAGGGGACATACTAGTAGGGGTGCCTCCATCAAGTGATCCATCACCTTCAATGCTCAAGCTAGCTCGAAAGGCTACAACATGGAAATTCCTTCCCCTCTCCATATTATGTTTAAGGATTGGGAAGAGGACACAACTGGTTCTATTTTGGAGGCCAACTGAACTACTGAGTGTAGCAAGAATTATTGGGTAGTGAATAATTCATTGGTTCTCCTCCTCCTTCGATCCACCACCCTTCAACTTTCATCCCCTGTCCCATATGCCATTCTAGCCGCCTCTGCATTCCCAGCTCCGTATGTTTCTCCCACTCCCTCCGTCACCCCATCCTCCCTACCTTGCCCAGCTTCCATCCCTCAGGTTGACCATCCCACTGCACCCATGGACGTTGAACTCCCTCTACCTCCACCACTGAGAAAATTGGCCAGCACCATAGCTGGAAAATCCAACATCATCGTAGAAACCTTCAAGAAGACTGAACCTCTTCTTGTCAAGCGATCCCTCTTCACCAATGAGGATGCTTCGAGCAACAGCGAGGAATCTAACAACGAAGAATATTCAGGAAGTCATGAAGATGATTTAAGAAGCAAGGATGAGGACCAGAGCAACAAGGGAGACCCTCCATGAAAGCAGTTGATCTCCGGTTTCGAGACTCCCATAATTGAGGAGCCCTATACACAATTATAAAACATGTTTTTATGTTTTAGGCTTTCAACTTTATGCCAAATATTTTGGGAACTTGGTTACCCAAGTTCATGATTATTATGCTCTTCTTGAAGTTTTTTTGTAAACATTACAAGTTACATCTTGTTAGGATCTATTTTCCCTCTCAAAGGGAGGATCTTTCTAACTATTTTCGTCTAATTTCCCTATTTGGGTAGACTGGTTTTTTCTTTCTCTTTCTTCCTATCTGTAGGATAGATTCACAGTTTTGTGCCATCACATGTATCACTACTTTATTTAAATAGAATCTATTTTGAATTCACAAAAACACATACTATTAATCATGACATCATGATACTATATATTAGTTTCTACTTGTATCTCCATTATGAGCACAACCCACATAATATTGTTAGAATAATCAACCCATAGTATTTACCCACTTAGACATTAATTCATTTATTTTTGTCTTATTTGCCTAGTCCATGAGTCCCACCATGTGCAAGTTGCTAATTGCCTATCCATAGAGGTCAAACTTGCCATCTTTGACTCATGTAGCGCTTGGGAAGGCCTTAGGAATCAAATCTGCTTTATTCCTGGCCTCCTAGGCGCCTATCTGCTTTTTCTGCTTTATTCCCTGCTTTTTCAGTGTTTTAAGGCACATAGGAAAGCAAGACTAGGTGAAGTGAATCAGCTTTGTTGCCTCTTCCTCCTCCACTCTTTCCTCCATGCAAAAGCATGTATGAGTTGCCATTTGACCACTCTTTAGCTTGCCTATGTGCCCTTGCTAATTCGTGGGGTCCTTGATAGATTTGGGATCAGCTTTTTACACCTATGGGGGATTTGCCCATTTTGGGTAAGCCTGCTTTATGCTAGATTTGGATGCTTCCTTATGCATTCTATTTGCTCATGTATTCTATATATTCAGCAGCCTATGTTATTACAGGGTTGGCTATTGTACACTCAGTTAATATAATTTTGTGTTACAGCTCCATATTCAGTCTCCATTGTTGATAATTTTGCATGATCAATTGTTAATTGTTGTGGGTGAAATTAATCTACTGCAGGCCTGAATTTCTACATGGTATCAGAGCCATTGTAGGTTGTTTCTCTCCTTCAAAATTTTTTTTGCAGGTTCGACATCAAGACTGGGAGCCTTCTACTGACAGCTGGGACAGATTTTCTAAAGCTATGGATTCACAGAAAACTATTCTCACTCCCTTCAAATTTTTTGAATGGAAAGCAGAGATGGAGATCTTGTTGAGAGCGAAAGGCCTCTACAGGGTGACTATGGCTACAGAAGCAGAGCCCAATGCTACTGCAGAGAAGATCGAATGGCACAATCGGAGAGATGAGGCCTATGGCCTCCTATGTCTCAGTATTTCCCAAGACCTCCTTTTCCATCTCGATGGATTGACTTCACCGGATCAAGTATGGGAGAAGCTGTCTGAGCTTTTTGGAAAGACAGATGAGATGAGGGGACATCAGATTGAAAATGAGCTAATTTCTCTGAGTCCCAACAGCTTTGAATCCATGCAGCTATATTTCTCCAAGTTCAAAGCACTAGTTTTGCAGCTGAAGCAGTGTGGTATCGAAAAGAAAGATGAACAGCTCGTATTGGCCATCCTCTCGAAGCTAGGACCTGACTACTAAGTCTTTGTTTCGACCTTCTATGCCACAAAACTCACAGCTTGAACCTAGAAAATGCCTAGCCTCGCAGATTTCATGGAATCTCTCACACAGGAACAAGACAAGCTGGTGATGATGGGCACCATCAAACCTTCCAAAGACCAAGCTCTGGTTGC
>LPNX010158074.1:106195-147697 GCA_001517045.1 Pseudotsuga menziesii
AAATATTATAAATGGCATTCAACCTCTTAGCGTTAGGTTACTTGCACAAGACTCATCTAGACCAACATACCTATGAAAGGATAGAATTGTGTTGGACAAATGTTCTTAATAAGTCCAACTATGGAGAACTAACCCACACAAGGCTCTTACTGCATCCCCCAGTATGTTTGGTATGGCTAATTCTCGTAGGATATGGTCCCACTACCATCTAAGTTTCACCCTCTTAAGGATATTCTTACTACTTAAACTTAGAAAAAGTAGGACCTGAACTAATTAACAAATTAAAAGTTAAACTAAATTCTAATGAAACTGTTAAGTTAAAATTATCTATTTATCTATAGTCTATGTTAATCTATTAAAAATGAAATTTTTATTTAACAACTACTAAATCAAAGCTTGTTTCCATTATCTAATCTATTTTTTTCTCTTTTAAGGAGTCTTGTTTAAGTTTTGAAATGGTATTATCCAAATCTGCTTAAATAGATGAAAGATAACTAACTGTAAAATCTATTTAGCAACTGCTAAATGAAAAATAGAAAGTTTAAATTATAAACATAAAATTAATCTAATCTAATGAATCCTATCTTGCCCAAGAGAAAATTATTAACTATGTTAATGTTCTATTAACAATATAGATAACAAAAAGTTAAATAATATAACTATGAGAATAAATCATCAAAGTCAATATCATGAGTAAGTTTTGTTCAGTAATAATAAAAAAATTTATTATCTTAAAACAGAAAATCTAAAATAACAATTAACTTCTAACATTTAAATATTTGAAATTAAGAACAATTAACTATTTAATTGAATATATGTAGAAATACATGTTAATCAATTAATAAGTTAAAAAACAGAATATTACCAAATCAAGTTTAACTAATAAAATTAATTAACATGACACATACAATATTAATAACAAATATAAAAATGAGCTTGCACTTTGAGTAATACATTCATAATTCACAAAATTATATCAAAGTATAATTATAACTGAAAAGGAGAAGAAAATAATAAGGATAATATATATATATATATANTTTACTCCATTGTAAAAGTCTTCTGATTCATACTCGAATCCCCCATTCAGGTCATTCTCATGACTTATATAAAAAAAACTAATCAATTACTCTTATAATTATATGCATCTATTGTCTAAAAATAAACATTCAGTTTCTAGTAGCTGTCAGATAATAAAGACAAATGGTTCCCATTATCGTTTTGTTGATAAAAAATCCCTTGAAGGAAGGCACTTGTCATCCATATCATCGCAAGTGGTAACTTCTTTAACACATGGTTGTAAGATTCACGTGCATCCAACAACATCAACATAAAAAGGGATCTAGATAGCCATTTGCAATAACTAATTGACAATATATTAAATTTCATTTAAAATTTCATTTAATAATGAAACAAGAACAAACAATATTTAAGCATGCTCACATAATATTTGCTTATATGGGTATGATAATCAAATTACTTATTATCTGTCAAAATCAAAATCATGTTTAACCGTACCAAGAGAAATTTTAAGTTGTAACATAAAATTTTGCAGCTGATCGTGCTTCAGATAACCCAGATTGGATTTTTATGATTTTAACCTTTTGTTCTCCCCCCCCGTTTAAGCAATTTTTCATTAACTTTTTCAATTTCAGTTCCTGCCACCTGTTTACCCACAGCAACAATTCTCCTTTAAGAGTTTTTATTTTTTCTTGCTTACCCAATGTGTTGGCACGCGGTTCCTTTATGTTAGCTTCTAAATGAGACACTTTGTTTCTAAGAATATGTTTGAGAAATTGCTTAAAATTTTTCCCACTTCTAGTAGGAGAAGAGTTACCTATACACGATGGATTTGGTTTGGATCTACATAAAGATACTCCATCATTAGATCTTTTAGGAGAAGTAGAAACATGATTATTCATATCCACAATATGTTCATGATCATCAACATAATGAGGAATCTCATGAATAGGATATATGTTATCTTCATCACTTAAAATTTCAACCATTGGGGACTCTCTCTGTTGTTGAATTGTAGCAGGAATCGTGATCGTAACCATGCTCTGAGTAAATTGTCAACTCACAGTCACAAAAATATAATCTTCCTATGTAGGTATAAGTTCATCAAATATGGTTGAGTCTATGTTCTAGCATTCGATTGGATTTTCGTCCTTCCATGCAAGTATTTTACCAATTCGATCCGGCTATGAATTAATCGAAATTCCAGTCATAGGAATGATATTAGCACTCACTATATTATTCAGTAAATCGTTCAATAAGATAGGTTTACAATCAACCATTTCATTAGGGTTTGGATTAAGACTAAATGTAGGAATTTCATTAACAGAGTGCTTCCTTCTCTTCACCAGAGATATAGAAGTAAAAGGAGGCCAAAACTCAGTCTGACCAAAACCATTCTCAACCAATAATTGATCCCAAATTGGATTATTTGCAGATAATTGGTATTGAATCAATATTTTAATTAAACCATGATTAAAAATACTTTGATCCTCGCTTCCTATGGTATTCTAAATAGCATGCACCATTTTTCCTAATCTATTGAACAAAAAGCATGGTAAATTCAACTTAGATCCTTTAAATGCCATTAAAAGAATTAAATAATAATAATGCATAGAGGAGAAATAGCTATCCCAGGTTATGTACTTGATGATCAATTGAAGCAACGACCACCACTGGAGTTTTTGGTATATCGCAAGGAGCCCAAATTTATCATTGAAATCTGCAGGTAAGGGGAGTAAATGTTGCTTCCATTTGGTTTTATTTATCTCCCATCCATTTAAACCACTTATCTCTAGTGTCTGGAAACTTCATCACTTTACCTATGAAGTCCTCAAAGATAACCAATCATAAATCCCCAATACGTGCAACATTTTCCTTAAAGGATAGCAAAAATCGACTAGTTACCTCAACGTTATGTCCGTCAAAGCTTTTGAAGAATTCTCCCTATCTGATTTTTTCAATTAAGAATGCAGCCTCTAGTTCAATGTCGATTAATTCAATACCAGTCAAATCATATATGCAGAAAGGACACATCGTGGCTATACTAAGAAGACAATTAAGGTAAGGGTCATCACTAATGAAGACTACAGACCATGTTAACCCATATTCTTGTAAAAATCCTAAATTTGTAACCCACATGTAATGTCCCCTGGGGATATCAATGGGACTAAGAGACATATCATTAGCTCTCTAATGCTAATTAGATATTTTTACCATAATGGATTAGTTAAACAAATATTAATGTAATGTCCCCAAAAATCGTTTTATTTTTTATTTTTTATAGGCTAGTAAAAACTACCTAGACGGAACATTATTCACTTACGGAAATCTTATCGTACACTTTATGTACCTCTATTTAGTTGTAAGCTGTTCTTACATTCTGTCATTTACATTTCAGTCATTATCTTTAATGTATTTTACTTATGATGTTGTACCGCTTTTTTCTACTTAGTATTATGTTTACACTTTTGTCTCTTATGTGTCGTCACTGGATTTATGTGCTTCGTCCTTTATGCATTGCCGCACTTGTTAATTATGGAGTCCTAACTTAACTTTGTTTGTGGAAACAAAGTGGGTGGAGTGGCATGACTTATTCTCCCATGACGGTTTGAGAGGTAAAGTATTACTTTGTTACGCGGGATTACTTAGTTCTCTTAACTAAGACACCTGTCCTATTTATATGCAGTTCATGCTTGCAAAGGAAACTTGTTCAAAGAGTACGGAAATATGTGACCTTAAAGATCACAGTGTTGGTTGACTTTGGTTCTTTTATTGACTCCGAATTATAATAGGTATAGTTACTATTATTGTCAATTTAACTAATATTTCTAAAGCTCTTGTCCAGTACTTATTCTTCCTTACAGAATTGTAATTTATCGTTTACATATTAGTATTAACGTCGTTCTCAGTGTAGTTTATTAAATCTATTAATACTATCTTATGTTTTATATTTTGCAGGTTAAGTACGTGGCCTTTAAAACTAATCCATTAATTTATAAGGGTTAAAGTTTTTAACATGGCATATTCCATATGCCATGTTCACTAAGCAAAGGATTAGGGCTTAATTGTATTGTGTTAATTTTATTTCTTAAAGCCTAAGGTTCATATGTTAATAGCTTTTAAAGCTATGGTACATACCTTATATTAAATACATAAGTGTTATAGTTCACTTAAGGCCAACACAGGCCATACATGGACTATATGATTAAGCTGTATTAATTTAATACATTAATCCTTGATTGTAACCTAAGCGTTGTATCGTTTATGTGGTGATAGGAACTAAGATGGTGAAACTATAACATATGGGAGAAACCATATGATAACAGGGTTCAATCCTTCATGTGGGAAGTGGACTTGCCTAACAATGCAATGAAACCTAAACTATGGAGAGTGGGTTTTGTATGGCGTTAATGGTTTCCATCTGGTGCATTCAATGCTCTTGGAGAAGCGTGACAACCTTCACTTAGGGTTGGCTTACGATTGTTGTGCATTGTGTTTGTCATTTGGGGTTTTTGCACTTTGTCTCTGCACAAGGGGAAGACCATGGAGGTGACCCCCATATCGTGAGGTATTCTTCATTGGGTTTATATGCCTACACATTGTTTGGTTTAATGTTTGTTAACATGGCCATGCTTCTCATCCCCAGTTTTGCTTGTGTTTCCAGGTGACGAAAGGTAAAGAGGAGCAGCGTGGCTTCAACTCTATTTTATTTAGGCGTTTGCAATCATGGCCATGGTAAGCCTATGATCAAGTCTCTACTTTCTACATTTCGACCCTCTTAGGTAGACTGTGCATAGATTTGTTGCTTGGTTGGGGTTTTATGCTATAGGTTTTGATGGGGGATTTTAAAATTCTCCTTCGGGCATATGATTACAGACTTGGATTTTGAACAATGTTTTAATGGCTTCAAACATGGAGTGAAATCGCACTCCCTCGGATTTTGTGTATAAATTTTGGGTTTGTAAATTTAAACAATGGTTTGGGCCTTTGAGCCAGGGGCTGCACCATTGGTTGGTTCCATATCCCATTGGCATGCCCGTAGACTTCGTTTTTGGATTTGGAAGTGACCTTTTGGAGACACTGCTTTACCATACTGTGTATGATGTTTATACTCTGCATTTTTAATAAAGGACTCATGTTGTTTTTCTTACTGTGTTGTAATATATGTGCTACGTTATGGTTTATTAGTTTGGTTTGGACACAAGAATTCGCCTTCGTTTGAGGTTTGTGTGTTATGTATATTTTAATGGCTATAATATGTGAGCATCGTTGATGGTTGAGAGGCCAAGCCATGAATGGATTGAGCCTTCCCATCGTGGCTGTGAGTGTTGTGCGTAGAATCTTGTGGGTTATTTTAATTACTATGAATGCATTGGTTTTGTAGAGGCCAAGGTTTAAAGGCCGTCGATGGAATTTGTTGTTGTATTTAGCCTGTAAATTGACTCTATGTATTTATATGTTGGTTGAGGCCGTGCTGTAACGAAATCGTAGTTTTCCTAACAGAGTGGTAGTGCTTTAAAAGATTGTTTCCCACATACATATTATGTATAGCGTGGCCTGAACGTGTATGCAAACGAACCCCATAGGGTTTGACTCTTGTTTCGATTATGTAATGTAATTAATGGTATTTTAATAATTAAAAGAGAATTGGGCTTGCATGCCCACGGGATTCGATTCATGTTCCTGTTTGCAATACATGGATTTATAATATTATTTTTATGCTATTTAATAGGTTATGATTTCTGTATCGGATGTATTGTTTTAATTTGTTTATGGTAATTTTTTGATAGGTTATGTAATTTTTTTATGGTTATTTATAGATGGAAAATTTATAATTGTGGATTCTTTTGTATGAATTATGATCAATGAATTGTAAAGGACCACATGGATTGTCATGATGCCTCATCTGATTATTTATAATGTTGTTTCATTTATGTGGAGTATTTTTAATATAATTTTGTAATATGGATACAGACCTTGAAATTTCCTTAATGATTTGATTAGCTTTGTTTTAGATATAATATTTTCTTAGTGGATTTAATTTATAATCTAGTTCTATTACTACATAGTCTAATTTAGCATTCTGGTTTATTTTACTGCTAAACTAGTTTTAATTAAAACTTTAAACAAACCTTTGCTGACAAATGTAATATGTCAGTAGAGTACTAAAAACCAAGGAATAAATAATTACACTATTGATAGAAAAACCTAGATATAGTAAACATAAACTATATACTTGTAATAATACAAAAACAATGTTAAGGATACAAACCCTGTAATATACATCATATATTAAAACTTATAGCCTAGGGTTAGCATTTTAAGAATACAGACCGTAGCAGATTATTAACCAGAGAATAAAATCACCAAGGTTAGTATATGAATTGAAATCATTCCACCTAGTATAAACAAGAGTTATTCTAGGAAAAATAGAATAGGCAGTCAAGGGTTTCATACCTAAACTTGAATCTCTGATAACGACTGAACCTGCAAACTCAAATAACCAACATTAACAATTCAATGCAGATCTGACCTATGTTTGATGACCAAATTACTGGGGAACTACCACGTTCCAGCCAACCATGACCTGGAACCATTCCTGGTTTTAATATGGATCCCCCCAAGTTGGAATCCAACATGCAAGTATCTTAAAGCTCCTAAGGCAGGGTTTGCTAACTCGTATTCAGTTATGAATCAATCCTCTTTTCCTTCCAGGAGAAAGTTCTCCAGGAAAACACTTGAGAGCAAAAACAGGTAGAATGATAATTCTCCAAAGATAAAATCATAACGCCCAAGCCTTTTCTTGGCTTGAGTCTCTATAGATAGATTTTTCAGTCAAAGTGACAGTTAAATCAAGAAATCCTTTACTGGGGTAATTTTCAATACTTAACTTAGGAACTTTTAACTCATTCCTAGTTAAACTTTCATAGGTATTATACTATTTATTAATCCCTTAATAATAAATAATAATTGAGAGAGCTTCTCTTCCTTCTTTTATTTAATTATATATTTAATCATAATTAATTCTTTATGCATACTATGTATAAAATACATAGTATTATAACACTTGTTAACATTTGTCTTTGGGCATCATGTACCATGATCCCTAGACTTAATGACACTTCTTTATTAAGGTCAAGTAGATAGGTGGCTTAGGTATACTAGGATAGGAAACTCTAAACATCCTTGCATTGTGGATATCCCTCGTATAATGTGGTAGCTCTCTAGTACTTTGATGAGAATACATAAATTCAAAATTTCATTTAATCACTTATAAATAAGTATAATGAGATCAATATTTTTCTCGAGTCGTTTTCAGTCGGAAGTTATTAAATTATTTTAAGTAACCCCTAGCGCTTACCAGAGCCCATACTCAATGCCTATAGCAGGGAGTTACAAACATAGTAAAATTATAGAGATTCCGCTCAACACTAAATGCTAGGATGTATTTATACGATACACCTAGGGATACAATGGACAAGGATCTAATGCTCCAGAGTTTATGCTCAACATCAACATGGAAGGCTCCAGGGCTTATGCCCAACACATCCAATTATCTTTTCATGTGTTCCAGAGCTTCTCGCTCAACACAAAGGTAAGTACTCATGTGCTCCAGAGCTCCTCGCTCAACACAAAACATATCGTCAATCATGTGCTTTAGTGTCCACACACAGAAAAAACAAGCATATACATATATCATCAATAATTGGATTATGCCCAATATATAAAACAAATCATCATGTTCATATGCAGTGGGGTCTTTTACGCGATATAAAATAAAACATCAAGATAATCATCATAATCAATAGGTGCATGCCTATAAGTGTTAGGTCCAAAATTTGGGATATTACATCCCTCCCCGCTTAGAAAAACACCATCCCGGGTGTTCTAGGGACTTGAAACGATATCATGAAATAAGGCACGGTAATCCATTCTCATGCTGGCCTTGTTCTCCCAACTAGCTTCGTCAGCCTCAAAGTTCTTCCACTGCACTTTCAAAGCTACAGTTCTCTTCTATCCAATATATGAGTAGGCTCAAGGGAAAACTCCCCATCAGGTTCCACCTATAATAGGGACCAATCAACAACATGTTTAGTATCATAAACATATTTCTTTAACAAAGATGCATGGAAAACATTGTGGACTCTTCCATGCAAGGGAAATTCTAGTTCATAAGCCACTGGCCCTTTCTTGGCTAGTATTTCAAAAGGTCCACAAAATCTAGGTGCTAACTTACCGCACCTACCCAAGTTCAAGGAGCTTAGTTTGGATTTTACTTTCAAGTAAACATGATCTCCTATTTGAAAGTCTTTATCCTTTCTTTTCTATTCCATGTAATGTTTCTAGCAGTCTTGTGCTTCCTTAAGGTTCACCTAGACCTTGGTAACCAAATGTTCCAAGTCCATCAAAAAATTAGGCCCTAACATGAGTCGATCCACCAGGCTATCCCAAGTAACCGGTTTCCTACACTTCCTTCCATAGAGTACCTCAAAGGGACTCATCTTGGTGGAAGCTTGATACCCATTGTTATACGCAAATTCTGCGAGATGCAAGTAATCCTCCCACTTTGTGGGATTGTTCATGACATACATTCAGAGCATGTCCTCGACAATTTGGTTTACTCTTTCAGTCTGCCTGTCTTTCTGCGAGTGATATGTAGTACTGAAGTTCAACTGCGTCTCCAATCCGGAGAATAAACATCTCCAAAAGTTTCCTATGAACTTAAAATCTTGATTCAAGATAATTACCTTGGGTATCCCATGTAATCTAAATATTTCTTTCAAGAAGATATCAGCAATGGTCACCGCCTTGTAGGTCGACTTTATAGGAATGAAGTGTGTTGCCTTCGACAACTTGTCGATGCCCACAAAAATAGAATCATTTTGCTTCTTATTTTTCGGTAAACCGATGATAAAATCCATACTAATAACTTCCCACTTCCATTTTAGAATGGGTAATGGCTACATCAATCCCGCAAGATGTTGATGCTCAGGCTTGACTAGCTGGGACTCCTGAATATTTGTAATAACCATTGCAATGTCAGCCTTTAACTTAGGCAAGAAAAAGTGTCTCTTGATAGCGGATATCATCTTTTGATATCCCGGGTTCCTTGAGTAGTGTTCTCAATGAAATTTTGTGAGGATGCTGGACCGAAGGTCCCCTCCCTCTAGAACATACAAGTGATCCTTGGACCATAGCAGTACGCATTTGTCGACCTTGTATTATTTTTGTTGTTGAAACAACCTGTCCTCCTGGAATTTCTTGAGGATCTCTACAGATAAGGGGTCAACTCTATTGGATTCTCTCATCTTCTCATGCAAATATGCATCGGTTTGAATCAAAGTCACCTCATAAATCATGTGAGTTCATTGGCTTAAATCATCATCAACCTTATTCTCCTTTCCCTTAATGTGCTTAAGCTTGAAATGGTACTCGCTTAGGAAATAAAACCATCTGGCTTTCCTTGCATTCAGATCTGGTTGGTCAAATAAATAATTTAGACTCATATTGTTTGTCTTCAGAAGGAACTTCCTTCCCATGAGGTAGCGCCTCCACATCCTCAAAGCATGGATGATGGCTGCTAACTCAAGATCGTGCGTAGGGTAATTTTTCTCATGTTCTTTCAAGTTTCGTGCTTCGTAACAGATCGCATGATCATTCTGCAAGAGGACTCCTCCAATTCCTTCCTTGCTTTCATCCGTGCAAACAAAGAAATCCCCATCGAGATTCCCAATCCGCAACATCGGTGCAGTCATCAAAATCTTCTTAAGATTTTGAAAACTTTCTTCGCACTTGTTAGTCCATATGAACTTATTTGCTTTTTTCTGCAAAGCGGTCATGGGGCAAGCAATTCTTGAGAATTTCTCAATGAAATTTCGATAATATCCAGCTAATCCCAAGAATGACCTAATGTCAGTGACACTAGTAGCGGCAGGCCAATCCTTTATGGCTTTAATCTTTTTCATGTCCACAACTATCCCTATCTCAGAGATAATGTGACTTAGACACTGTATTCGGGGTTTGTAAAAATCACATTTACTAAACTTAGTGTAAAGCTGGTTTTCTCTTAACACTTGTAGTACTATACGAAGGTTTTCTTTGTGTTCCTCTTTATTCTTGGAATAAACCAGGATGTCAGAAATAAATACTAGGAAAAACTTATCCAGATACGTACTGAATATGTTGTTCATCATACACATAAAGTTCACAGTTGCATTGGTCAACTCGAACGACATCACTACAAACTCGTAGTGCTTGTACCTTGTACAAAAAGGTGGTTTTGTGAATATCTTCATCGTGAATCCATACCTAATGGTATCCATATCACAGGTCAATATTTGACAATATTCTTCCTCCTCCCTCCTGATTGAACAACTCATCGATCTAGGGGAGTGGGTAATGGTTCTTTATAGTCATTTTGGTCAACTTATGGTAAACGATGCAAATCCGCATTGTACCATCTTTATTATTTATGAAAAAAATAGGGGCTCCCAAAGGGGACACACTGGGTTGAATATACCCTTTCTCTATCAACTCTTGCAACTGCATTTTGAGTTCCACCAACTCAAGTGCACTCATGCGGTAAGGGTCTTTCGAGGTCGATACTTATCCTGGGGTTAGTTTAATGGAGAATTCTAGGTCTCATTTCAGACGTAATCCGGGGATTTCCTTGTGAAACACATCCTTGAATTATTCAAGAATGGGGAATTATTCTATGCATTGTTCCCTATCAGACTCTATGTCTTGGATTTTTACTACAAACAAATTGCATCCTTTCCTGACGCATTTCTTTGCTTGTAAGGAATTTATTTGTCTTACTGAAACTTTCTTTGGAATGACCTGAACCTTCACTTGGTTCCCCAGGCTATCAATACATGAGATATAATTGTGCAAACAATCAAGCATGACATGGTGTTGTTCCAACCAGTCCATGCCGATAAGTACATCGTACGATCCTAAAGGTAGGATGTTCAGGTTTACTTCCTTAAGAAAACCATTCAGGTTTACCTCACATTCTTTAACAATTTCTGAAACCTTTCATTTTGTACCTGTGGCCAACTGAGCCAGCCAAGGTTTATCATGTTTTGCTTTTCCTAGTTTGCATATATCAACAATTTTAGGCGCAACATAGTTTCGGCAAGCACCGAGATCAATAATTATTGCAACATAAGTGTTCAAGATCTTACCTTCTATCTCGACCATCGTAGCTTGATGATCTCCCTGTCATCCATCCAATGCTACATAGATTCGATGTGTTCTAGCTATGTCCTCGATAGTTGGTTCTTCTTGTAAGTTGTGCAAGACCCCACCGGTCTTGTTCTTACAATCTCATGCATAATGAGGCCCACTGCATTTCCAGCACTTGATCTGTAGCATGGTAGCATTGGCTGCACTTACTATGGGTTTATTAACATTAGCAGCTGGCACATAAGGCTTTGTACCATGTTTATTAAAGTTCCTGTGCACTTGAAAGTTGTTATTCTGCTTTTTATATGGTTGTGGGTTGGACCCAGGTTTGTAGTTATCAGAGAATTTCTTAATCTTATCTCAGTTTCGGTTCAGGTTCTCCTGCCTCAACTATCCATGCTCATAACAGAGCCCAGCTTTTTGCAACGTGGTATCCAAAGTCTTAGGCATGTCAAATTCAATCCTGTCCCAGAAACTGGGAGGAAGACATCCTAGGAACTGCTGGATCTTTACCTTTTCTTCCTTGATGTATGGTACATAATGCAACAGATCCAGAAATCTATTAATAAACGCATCCATAGTCATGGATCCCATGCGTAGTTCATGAAACTCTTTCACTTTTCAGTCAAAGAACCTTTCCGACATATATTTTTCTTGGAAACGTTTTCGAAAAGTATCCCAGCGTATTTCCCGCAGCTCATCTTTCTTGGTGTGTTTTAAATCTTTCCACCATGTTGTTGCTTTACCATTCAATTTATATATTGAAAGCTGATCCTTCATCTCACTTGAATATCTATGAACCTGAAAGTACTTACTCATTCCCAACATCCACACTGCAGCCTTTTCCCTCGTGATTACTTCACCTTCATAGGTTGGGGCTCTTGTTTTTCGGAACTCCCCTTGAAGACTATCATTACTTGTTTGCTTCTTTCTATGTGGAGAAAGTGAGTCACCACTAGAAGGACTATGATGATCTTCTTTAGTTGCTTCAGGGGTACATTCTTTTTCCTCTTTTCTTGGGCTGCTGGCTCATTTTGTGTAAGGCTCTCTTTTGGAATTTTTTGTGGACGGAGTAGGTTTACCTTGCAGGATTCCTCCCATCATATTTGTGAAAAGGCTTCATTTATAGGTTGTTTTTCCTTCCTTTCGTTCAGGATATCTTCTCTAAAACTTTTCAATTCAGCTTGAATACTGTGTAAAGTTTTCAAAACATCAGAGTTTAACTCTACCACCAGCTCTACTTACAGAGTGGGGGTGGTCATCTTTCCTTGATGACTTTTTCTTCCTCAATATTCATAAACTAATATGTGCTGTAAAAATTTCTCTGCGTGAATGCTTGGTGCGCCCATAGGTCTCTTAGTATTGAAACTGGGCTCTGATACCACTTGTAATGTTCCCAAAAATCGAAAATATTTTTTTTTTATAGGCTAGTAAAAACTACCTAGACGGAACATTATTCACTTACAGAAATCTTATCGTACACTTTACGTACCTATGTTTAGTCGTAAGTTGTTGTTACGTTATGTTGTTTACATTTCAGTCATTATCTTTAATATATTTTAATTATGATGTTGTACCAATGTTTACTACTTAGTATTATGTTTACACTTTTGTCGCTTATGTGTTGTCACTATATTTATGTGCTTCATCCTTTCTACATTGTCACACTTGTTAATTATGGAGTCCTAACTTAAATTTGTTTCTGGAAACAAATTGGGTGGAGTGGTAGGACTTGTTCTCCCATGATGGTTTGAGAGGTAAAGTATTCGTTTGTTACGTAGGCTTACTTAGTTCTCTAAACTAAGGAACTTGTCCTATTTATATGCAGTTCATGCATGCGACAAAAACTTGTTCAAATACTATGGAAAGCTGTGACTGTAAAGATCATACTGTTGGTTGAATTTGGTTCTTTTATTGACTCTGAATTATGACACGTATAGTTACTACTATTGTCAATTTAACTAATACTGCTAAAGCTCTTGTCTAGTACTTATGCTTCCTTACAGAATTGTAATTTATCGTTTACATATTAGTATTAACTTCGTTCTAAGTGTAGTTTATTAAATCTGTTAATACTATCTTATGTTTTGTATTTTGCAGGTTAAGTACACGACCTTTAAAACCAAGCCATTAATTTATAAGGGTTAAAGTTTTTAACATGGCATATTCCATATACCATGTTCACTATGCAAAGGCTTAGGGATTAATTGCATTGTGTTAATTTTATTTCTTAAAGCCTAAGGTTCATATGTTAATAGGTTTTAAACCTATGGTACATACCTTATATTAAATACATAAGACTTATACTTGACTTAAGGCCAATGTAGGCCATACATGGACTATATGCTTAAGCATTATTAGTGTAATACATTAAGACTTGAATGTAACCTAAGCGTTGTATCATTTATATGGTGATAGGAACTAGGGTGGCGAAACTATAACATTTGGGAGAAACCATATGATAACAGGGTTTAAGCCTTCATGTGGGAACTGTACTTACATAGCAAGGCAACGAAACCTAAAATTTGGAGAGTGGGTTTTGTATGGCGTTACTGGTTTTGAGCTGGTGGATTCAATGCTCTTGGAGAAGCCTGACAGCCTTCCCTTAGGCTTGGCTCATGATGGTTCTGCATTGTGTTTTTCATTTGGGGTTTTTGCGTAGGAATATATTAAACCCACTCACAACTTAGGATAAAATAATTAATCATTATTTGATTAATTATTCACCCACTAGCTTAATTAGTTGGCATCCACTTGCACCTTAAAGTCAATGCATGCCATCCATATCCTAGGAATGATTTATTTCTGATTCCGATTTCATCTAGAATTAGTATACAGGACATTATAGCAGATTCTGCTTTTTTTTTCTTTTTCTGCTTTTTCCTGCTTTTCTATGGATAAGATAAAAGCTAGTCAACTAGGAAACTGGGAGCTTTTGTTTCCAACCCATCCTCCATTATTTTTTCTCCATTTTCTAGGATTAGCATGTTATTTCCATATCCTTGACAAATCACTCATGCTTTTGCCAACTCGTGAGGTCCTTGATAGATTTAGCAAGTGCTTTATCCACCTATGGGGGTTTGCTATATTTTGGTAAGTCAGCCTTTTTGAGCTTTATGAGTTTTTTCCATACAATTCGACTTTCCTATGAGGGAAGAACTATTTATGTACACTATTATTCATAATTATTCAATGGAAGGATACACACCAATATTCATCTCTTCATTCATGTAATTCAATCTCTTTTCTTCTCTCTATTTTTCCTGCGTATGCTTGTGAGAATTCTTAGTAGCAAGATCTATTTCCTGTGGTTCTTTTTAGCATCATTGCATATAGCATTGATCTATTATGTCTACATTTTTCACTTTGGCTCTGTGTAGGGGGAATACCATGGAGGTGACCCCCAAACCATGAGGTATGCTTCGTTGGGTTTATATGCCTGCACATTGTTTGGTTTAATGTTTGTTAACGTGTCCATGCTTCTCATCCCTAGTTTCACTTGTGTTTGCAGGTTCCGAAAGGTAATGAGGAGAAGTGTGGCTTCAACTCTTTTGGATCCAAGAATTTGCAATCGTGGCCATGGTAATCTTGTGAGAAAGTATCTACTTGCTACTTCTCGACTCGCTTGGGAAGACTGCGCATAGATTTGTTGCTTGGTTGGGGTTTTATGCTGTGGGTTTCGATGGGGGGTTTTAAAATTATCCTTCGGGCATATCATTACAGACTTGGATTTTGAACAATGTTTTAATGGCATCAGCTGTGGAGTGAAATTGCACCATGGGGTCTTCACTTGTTGACCAATATCCTATCACGTTAGTTCATATTGTGGGTTTTAAAATTATCAAAAATTGAACCAATATATTGCAGGTATTGGGGGGATGAGGGGTTTAAGGTGAGGGTGGGTAGGGTGGTTTATAAGGATTGAGTTATAAAAAGGGGTGGGGAGGAGGTTTTAAGTATTGGGAGGGGGTTTCAACAAAAATATTTTGGGTCAATATCTCTGGAAATTAAGGGTATTCTTTAATATCCCACGATCGTACATGCTATGTGAGAGGTTCACTAAGTGAAGTCCCCATGAATTGCACTCCCTCCATATCTGTGTTTAAATTTTGGGTTTGTAAATTTAAACAATGGTTTGGGCCTGTGAGCCATGGGCTGCACCATTGCTTGCAATGGTGCCATAGCCCATTGGCATGCTCGTAGACTTCGTTTTGGCTTTGGAAGCCACTGTGTGGAGACACTGCTTTACCATACTGTGTATGATGTTTATACTCTGTATTTTTAATAAAGAGCTCATGCTGTTTTGCTTACTGTGTTGTAATATATGTACAATGTTATGGTTTATTAGTTTGGTTTGGATACATGCATTCACCTTCATTTGAGGTCTATGTGTTATGTATATTTTAATGGATGTAATATGTGAACAACATGGGTGGTTGAGAGGCCAAGCCATGAATGGCTTGAGCCTTCCCATCCTGGCTATGATAGTCTTACTGTTAATTCATTTCTTGATTATCCTATATTATATAGTTTAATGGTTGATTTGTTAATAGGGTAGTTTTGCAAATAAACCATAGTGTGTAGTTCTATTTTGGCATGGTTGTAACTTATGTGAGTGTTGTGTGTAGCATCTTGACTATTATTTTAATTACTATGAATTCATTGGTTTCGTAGAGGCCAGGGTTTAAAGGTCCTCGATGACATTCGTTGTTTTATTTAGCCTGTAAATGGACTCTGTGTATTTATATATTGGCCGAGGCCACTCTGTAGCAAAATCGTAGTTTGCCTAACAACATGGTAGTGGTTTAAAATATTGTTGCCTGCATACATATTATGTATAGTGTGACCTGAACGTGTATGCAAACGAACCCCATAGGGTTTCACTCTTGTTTGGATTATGTAATGTAATGAATGGTATTTTAATAAATAAAAGAAAACTGGGCTTGCATGCCCACAAGAGTCGATTCATGTTCCTGTTTGTAATACATGGATTTATAATATGATGATTATGTTATTTAATAGGTTATGATTTCTGTATCATATGTATTGTTTTAATTCATTTATGGTAATGTTTTGATGAGTTATGTAATTTTGATTATGGTTATGTATAGATGGAAAAGTTATAATTGTGGATTCCTTTGTATGAATTATGATCAAAGAATTGTAAAGGATCACATGGATGGTCATGATGCCTCCTCTGATTATTTATAATGTTGTTTCATTTATGTGGAGTATTTTTAATATAAATTTGTAATATGGATACAGACCTTGAAATGTCATTAATTATTTTATTATCTTTGTTTTAGATATAATCTGTTCTTAGTGGATTTAATTTATAATCTAGTTCTATTACTACATAGTCTAATTTAGCATTCTAGTTTATTTTACTGTGCCTGAACTAGTTTTAATTAAAACTTGAAACAAGCCTATGCTAACAAATGTAATATATCAACAGAGTACTAAGACCCAGGGAATAAATAATTACACTACTAATAGCAAAAACTTGTTATAGTAAACATAAACTATATACTTTGAATAATACAGAAACAATCTTAAGGATACAAACCCTGTAATATACAACATATTTTAAAACTTACAGCCTAGGGTTAGCATTTTAAGAATACAGACCCTGGCGGATTCTTAACCAGAGAATCAAATCAACAAGGTTAGTATATGAATTGAAATCATTCCACCTAGTATAAACAACAACTATTGTACAAAAAATAGAATAGGAAGTCAAGGGTTTCATACCTGAACTTGAAGCTCTGATAATGGCTGAACCTGCACACTCAAATAACCAGCACTAACATTCTCAATGCAGATCTAACCTCTGTTTGATGACCAAATCACTGGGGAACTACCATGTTCCACCCAACCATGACTCGGAATCCTTCCTGGTTTTAATTTGGATCCCCTCGAGCTGGACTCCAACATGCAAGTAGATTAGAGCTCCTAAGATAGGGTTTCCTAAATGGTATTCAGTTCTGAATCAATCCTCTTTTCCTTGTAGGAGAAAGTTCTCCAGGAAAACACTTGAGAGAAAAAACAGGAAAAATAATAATTCTCCAAATATAAAATTAGAAACCCCAATCCTTTGCTTGGCTTGACTCTTTATAGATAGACTTTTCAATCAAAGGGACAGTTAAATCAGAAAATCCTTGATTTCTTGATTTAACCCTTTTTAATTACTGGGGTAATTTTCAATACTTAACTTAGGAACTTTTAACTAGTTCCTAGTTAAATTTTCATAGGTATTATACTATTTATTAATCCTTTAATAATAAATAATAATTGAGGGAGCTTCTCTTTTTTCTTTTATTTAATTATATATTTAATCATAATTAATTCTTTATACATACTATGTATAAAATACATAGTATTATAACACTTGTTAACATTTGTCTTTGGGCATCATGTACCATGATACCTAGACTTAATGACACTTATTCATTAAGGTCAAGTAGATAGGTGGCTTAGGTCTACTAGGCTAGGAAACTGTAAACAATCTTGAGTGTTGGATTTCCCTCATATAACATGGTAGCTCTTCAAGTACTTTGATGAGAATACAAAAAATTGAAATTTCATTTAATCACTTATAAATAAGTATGATGAGATCAATATTTTTATCGAGTGGTTTTCAGTTGGAAGTTATTAAATTCTTTTCAGTAACCCCTAGTGCTTACCAGAACCCATACTCAATGCCTATAGCAGAGAGTTACAAACATAGTGCAATTCCAGAGATTTTTCTCAACACTAAATGCTAGGATTTGTTTGTACGATATACCTAAGGATACAATGTGAAGGATCCAATTCTCCAGATCTTATTATCAACATCAACATGGAAGGCTCCAGGGCTTATGCTCAACACATCCAATTATCTTTTCATGTGTTCCAGAGCTTCTCGCTCAACACAAAGGTAAGTACTCATGTGCTCTAGAGCTTCTTGATCAATATAATTCATCTATCACTCAAGTGTTCTAGAGCTCCTCGCTCAACACAAAACATCTCATCAATCATGTGCTTCAGTGTCCCCGCCCAACACAAACAAGCATATACATATATCATCAATAATTGGCTTACGCCCAATATATATAACAAATCATCATGTTCATATGCAGTGGGGTATTTGACCCAATATAAAATAAAACATCAATATAATCATCATAATCAATAGGCACATGCCTATAAGTGTTAGGTCCAGAATTCGGGATATTATGATTAAAATTTATTTTTCAATATTTGTTTCATGATAAAGTCATTTTAATTACAAATAAATTAAAATAAATTCAATAATTATTCAAGTTTCTGATCCAAGGGCTAGAAAGGATTACTAACACCTTCTAGCAATATCACATATCCATTCCAATCCAATTGAGTCATAAATTCCACATCTAAATTCCATTTACTCTTAAATATGATTAATCAGTAATCAGTTTCCCAATTACAGTAATTAACGACAATTAGTGCATAATTGATGGTACTTATTATAATTTAATTTGTTTATCAGTTAACTACTTTTTATCAAGTCCAATGGTTAATTAACACCTAACACCATATAAATCAGGGCTAATTACCATTTCCCAATTAATTAAAATAGTAATTATGAAAATGATTCCACGAGAACTAGTTAACTAGTCGTTCAATACTAGCAACTAGTCTTGCACGAATTCGACACACAACCATGCCAATGAACCAAAAAGTGAACCTATAGACATTATACACCTATTTAATCATGCATGTACATCAAAATAAATTACTTTTGTAGATCATATCTGAGTACATAAATGAAGGATATTTCAAGTTCAATCAATACAACTACTTAATAAATACTGACAGTAATTCAATCAAACCAATCGTATCGAATTTCGATGCACATAGAGGTGAAGGTAAAGATATGGAAAATAGAATTCTACATTACAAGTAAATAACCAATAACAGAGCATATGGCTGTACATTTATCTTTTACCAAAAACAGAGATTCGAATCCAAAAACTATTTTCCAATTTCACTACAATGTACATAGTTTTCAATTGAACCTTCCAAATGCCAAATAAAGAGAGATATATGGCTATTGTATCTCATGGAAATTATATCAGGGATCATGTACAGTCATATGTCTGTAGCTTTCCACCCATATGCATTACATTAAACAATCCACAAAATAATTTAATTCTACTCATCTGAATTGACTAGTAATTCTAGGAATCACCAGAATATTTAAATCCATGGATCGTAGAATAATTCAAATGCAATTCCAACTATAAACAACATGTTTTATCTATCATAACATAGGTATATCTCATTCTAAAATTTTTTCAAACACTTCATATGCAAAATCACAAATATAATCAAAACAATTCCATTGAAGGAGCTAGAAATTGGAAATTGATCTAGAATTTCGGTAGACATTTCCCCAACAATACAAAGAAGATTTATCCTCACATTTTCACACACATTTAAATATTATTTATCATATATAAACATAAAATTAACACTCAGGCATTTACAAACACTTCATGTGATAATTCTCCAAACTATGCCAAATAGTCTGATCGAAGAACTAGTTTTCGAATAAAAGGTAAAAGTGCCAAAGAGAAGTGTCTTAAACCATTTTGAGGATATTGAACCATAAAAATACAAAGTATATAATGAAAATGGGAATAAATATCAGTTCTATAGTATAGGTACCAAATAATTATTTTCTCAAACAATTTGTGCACAAAATCCCAAAAACTAGTTTCCAATTCCTTCATAAAATTTACTTGCATAAATAGATTGAACTCTATGAGAAAATCCTTACACAAATAACTCATAAATTTCATCAAAAATTTCATGTGAGTCCATAAATAAATAATATCATATCTAATTAAATTAAATAAACATGAGATAAATCACTTATCTTATCAATGCGCAACTGGCATCATCTGGACCATATTCCACCCAGCCGTTGGCACTACCAAGCCAGATCTCACTTTGACAGGCCACCCTCGAGATGAGGCCATAGATCCACAATAGAGGTGCACTGAATAATAACTCAAGTATCATCTTGAGAATCCAAAATTTTATTCCTCACCACATACTTCCTCTTCCATCCCACTACCAGGTGTAATGGTAATCCAGACCCCATAGGCCGTCAAGATATCGCCATTCACCATTAGGATATATGTGTAGGTTAAGGACAAAGAAAAGTAGTGGAAAATCAAAAGTATCAATAACCATAATCAACAACCATCCAAAAGAACCATGAAAAACAAACCCCAAACCAAGGATATCAAACATGTATTTATAGAACAAATAAGGTAATTCTAACTCAACGGGTCAAAATAAAACCATGGTAAGCCAAATTGAGTCAATCTAATGGTGGGGCCGGGGGGGATCAAACACAAGAGGTTAACTCTCATCCAACCCAAGAAATTCAAAATTTCAAATATAATGACTCTAATCCACTCCACCCAACTCAAAATTAGTGAGGTGAGGTGTCGCACAAGCCAAGGCATGTTCCCAAAATAGAAAAGGGAGGGATTACAAAAGGATTTACACAAGATTTACATAAATATTTACACATGTATTTACATAAGGAGTTACAAAACCACCAAAAGGGCTCAATCAACAAGTGGAACCCACCCAAACACTAAGGAGGCCCACTAAATCATGAATTAGGCTCAATGATACCAACATAGGATAAATTAATCAAACGTTGGGTCAATTGTACAATGTTTGGGCGATCATTAATTAATAGAGGCACTAAGGCATAAATATGGACCACGATCAACCAAACAAGTTCTAAAGTGCTAGGAATTTTCCCATTCCCCCTCACATTGTGGATCTAGGCCTTCCATACTCTTTTAGTCGTCCTCGATGTGCGAGTTGTTTTCATTAATTAATTATTAAAAAAAAATAATAATGTCTCTAGGTCCTTAAAGGCCCTTTTTTCGGCACCTTGTGCCACAATAATAAACAATTACAAACTACATATGTTTGGGGCTTTAACACATGGGGCATTACAGCTCATCCCCTTTAAACCATGCATCGTCCTTTATGCATAATACATACATGATTTTACACCTTTCAAAGGGATCACTACCTTCAGTTTTCAAATAGTATTTCTCAGAACTCCTCTTCTGAGAAACCACACTATTTCCCATTACTACTTTCCTTTTTGTCTCCACTACCTATGGGATGTCACTCCCTTCACTTAAATTATTCCTCAAGATATCTCCATCTCATTTTCTGGCTTCCTGTGCGAGAACCAAGACTAGTAGCAAGGGTCAATATTTAATCCCCATTACAGGGTCTTCAAATTTCAACAAAGATACATTCACTTGAAAATCATATTTCAATCAACCATATGATTAACATCAAGTATACAAATGTACAATACATGATATAAGAGTATTCTTTAACTACTAAACCATGAACATAAAGATAGCATAAATCAATCACCATGGAACCTATACAAAATACAATAACATGAATAGCACATGAGAGAATACTTATCTCAAATTTTGGCAACTATCTTCAATGGGACAATGTTCCTCCCATAAGAAGAGCACAATTAGTTTAGTAACTCTCAGAACTACCTCTTCTGAGAACCTCAATGCTTCCCACTACTACTTTCCTGTCCGTCTCTATTTCCTATGGGATCACTGTCCCATTTCCTAGCTTCCTGTGTGAGAACCTGGACTAGTAGAGTGATATGATGTAAGCAAAGGGGTGACAATCCACTAGACTACCTCTCTGGAAATGGATACTATACTTCTCTCTGAGGGAATCTAGGAACTTAGTCCCAATAGCTAAACCATATTCTTCAACAAAGATACTTGAAATAGAAATGCTTCTTTAACAAGGATTCCTTTTCACATTCCCAACAGACACATGATTAGCAGTAAACATATATACTATTAAATAAGATTCTTAAATTACATCTTTCAAAAAAATAAATTTTCTAATTAATGATAGGAAATACTTCAATATATGCAAGGTACTCGATATTAGATACTTCTTCGACAAATACTTGAAATGCATCTAACGAAATCTTATTCTAATCAATTTCAATAATATGAAATGCATCTATTGATACCACTATCATGCCCCCACCCCTCTACTTGTAAGAGAGGACGCGACTAACATCTATCAACCTAGGAAATCTAAGCCCCATGAACATAATATAAAAATGCATGAACTTAAAGATACACAGATGCATATATTATCACCATACAGTAGAAGAAGAATCATACATTCAAGCATTCAGCATGTCCATAGTAATTCATACACAAAATATAGTTGTGGAAATAAAATACAAGGGAATACTTATATTGAAAGAAGCTTGTCACACAACCAGCTATGTTGCTGCAACGTTCCACTCAACCATAGGCTAGTGTGCTCTTTAATATCTCAACAACACTGCCACCCTCGAGCTGGGCATGATTTCCCCAAGGAATGAGGAACAATAGCAAACTTCACCCATAGCCAAGGATACAATAAAATGCAGTCAAGCCAACACAGTTGGGTTTATCAGACTTACACAGGCAGTGGTTTACACTTAGCTAAATTCACATGCGACACAACCAAGCCAACATATGGGTTTATTAGGCTACTAACCAAGCCATCCTTCCAGTTGGTTTTATCAGGCTTACACAGGAAGTGGTTTACACTTAGCCAAATTCACATGAGACACAACCAAGCCAACAGATGGGTTTATCAGGCTACCAGCCAAGCCATCCTTCCAGTTGGGTTTATCAGGCTTACGTAGGAAGTGGTTTACACTTATCCAAATTCACATGAGACACAACCAAGCCAACATATGGGTTTATCAGGCTACCAGCCAAGCCATCCTTCCAGTTTCGTTTATCAAGATTACACAGGTAGTGGTTTAAACTTAGAAAAATTCACATGAGACACAGCCAAGCTAATAGATGGGTTTACCAGGATCCCATCCAAGCCATCCTTCCAAGTTGGTTTATTAAGCTGCCAAGGAGGTGGAAATATTAACTACTAAGTTAGTGAGCTCAACCCCAGAGCTATGAACACCCACACCGGATCTAGCCCGACTTCTAAACAATTACACACCCAACACAAGGAAGCATTCCCTTCTCTTCTACACAGTCCCATAGGCCATGACATCCCTTCTAGTGCTATTCAGGGTATGCAAAGAAGAAAAACAGCCTTATAGATTGGTCTATGAGGTTCCTTCACACACTAGTTTTATCAAGCAAGTCTAGACTCTATTTCCATTCCTCAAATCAGTTCAAATTCCAAAAAAGGATGTACACACAATTATCTCAGTATTGTGATCATCAAATCGTAGCAGATGCCAAGGATTACACACACACACAGACGCTGAAATTACAAATTTATGAGCATTTCCTGAGCCAGACCGGCTGCTGCATTTCAACAAAGGTATTTGATATACTACAAGGATACCCTAGTAAGATACTTTCAACAAATATCACAAGGATAAATATTTTCAAATATCACCTAAATACTTTTGCATTTTAATGTAACAAGCAAAGTGAAGTTATATGCAACAGTTCTAATCTAACTAAGAACTAGAAAGGGCATAATAGACTATTACTTTTCATCTCAACACAAAGCATAATTCTTTTTAGAGATCACTCAAAAGACATTATTCCTCAACTAATATCAATCATACAATGACCCTCATGCATACATCATCCATAAATACATCGACCATCAATTCATAATATCTCAACGTATATCAATCATATATCGATCATGTAATATCAACCAAGGACAACCATACATGCATAAACTAACCATACAAGTATCAATCATAGTACATCAATCAAAGCACATCAACCACAATACATCAAATGGAATACATTAATCAAAATACACAATCAAAATACATCAACCAAGATTCATCAAGGATAGTACAATGATCACAGTATATCAATCAAAATACATCATTCAGAAGACATCAACCAAGATTCGTCAAGGATAATACAATGATCACAATACATCATCCAAAAGACATCAACTAAGATTCATCAAGGATAATACAAGGATCACAATACATCATCTAGAAGACATCAACCAAGATTCATGAAGGATAATACAATGATTAGAATACATCATCTAGAAGACATCAACCAAGATTCATCAAGGATAACACAATGATCACAATACATCAATCAAAATACATCATCCAGAAGACATCAACCAAGATTCATCAAGGATAACACAATGATCACAATACATCAATCAGAATACATCATCCAGAAGACATCAACCAAGATTCATCAAGGATAATACAATGATCACAATACATCAATCAGAATACATCATCCAGAATAGATCAACCAAGATTCATCAAGGATAATACAATGATCACAATACATCAATCAGAATACATCATCCAGAAGACATCAACCAATCAAGTCAAAGTCAATTATTAGACATGCACCACGTAGTAATTACCAATCAATCATTGAAAAACCAACATTCAATGTTAATGCATTCTAAGGAATACAAAGAAATAATATCTGAAGCAAGGTTTCTTATTCTTCTATTAACATAAGGGAGGTTAAATTAATTTTACTAAGCACATTTGTAAACTCCAAATGCACATATACATAAGATAATAACTTTGTAGAAGGCCCAACAACCGCAGTGTTGGAATCTAAGCTCTACTACCACTTGTAATGTCCCCCGGGGATATCAATGGGACTAAGGGACATATCATTAGCTCTCTAACACTAATTAGATAATTTTACCACAATGGATTAGTTGAACAAATATTAAAATTCACTTTTCAATATTTGTTTCATGACAAAGTCATTTTAATTACAAATAAATTAAAATAAATTCAATAATTATTCAAAAGTCTATCCAAGGGCTAGAAAGGATTACTAACACCTTCTATAAACATCACATATCCATTCCAATCCAATTGAGGCATAAATTCCACATATAAATGTTTACTCTTGATTATGATTAATTAGTAATTAGCATCCCAATTACGATAATTAATGACAATTAGCACATAATTGATGGTACTTATTATAATTTCATTTGTTTATCACTTAACCAATGTTTATCAAGTCCAATGGCTAATTAACACCTAACAACATGTAAATCAGGGCTAATTACCATTTCCCAATTAATTAAAATAGTAATTATGAAAATGGTTCCACGAGAACTAGTTAACTAGTTGTTCAATACTAACAACTAGTGTTGCACGAATTCGACAAAAAACCATGCCAATGAACCAAAACGTGAACCTATAGACATTATACACATATTTAAGCATGCATGTAAATCAAAATAAAGTACTTTTGTAGATCATATCCGAGTACATAAACGAAGGATATTTAAAGTTCAATTAAGACACCTAGTTAATAAATACTGGCAGTAATTCAATCAAACCAATCGTACCGATTTTCGATGCACATAGAGGTGAAGATACATATCTGGAAAATATAATTCTACAACACAAGTAAATAACCAATAACATAGCATATGGCTGTACATTCATCTTTTACCAAAAACAGAGATTCAAATCCAAAAACTATTTGCCAATTTCACTGCAATGTACATAGTTTTCAGTTGAACCTTCCAAATTCAAAATAAAGAGAGATATATGGCTGTTGTATCTCATGGAAATCATATCAAGGATCACTTACATTCATATGGTTGTGGATTTCCACCCATATACATTCCATTAAAAAATCCACAAAATAAGATAATTCTACTCATCTGAATTGACTAGTAATTCTAGGAATCACTAGAATATTTAAATCCATGGATCGTAGAATAATTAAAATGCAAATAAAACTCTAAATAACATGTTTTATCAGTCATATAAGAGGTATATCTCATTCTAACATTTTTTCAAACACTTCATATGCAAAGTCACAAATCTACTCAAAACAATTCCATTGAAGGAGCTAGAAATTGGAAATTAATCTAGAATTTCGGTAGACATTTACCCAACAATACCAAGAATATTTATCCTCACATTCTCACACAAATTTCAATATTATTTATCATATATAAACATAAAATTAACACTTACGCATTTTTACAAACAGTTTATGTGATAATTCTCCAAACTATGTCGAACAATTTGATCGAAGAACTAGTTTTAGAATAAAAGGTAAACGTGCGAAAGAGAAGTGTCTTAAACCATTTTGAGGATAGTGCACCATAAAAATTAACTGTATATAATGAGAAGGGAAGAAATATCATTTCTGTAGTAGAGGTACCAAATAATTATTTTCTCAAACAATTTGTGCGCAAAATCTCAAAAACTAGTTTCCAATTCCTTCATAAAATTTACTTGCATAAATAGATTGAATTCTATGAGAAAATTCTTCAAAAAATAACTCATAAATTTCATCAAACATTTCATGTGAATCCATAAATAAATCATATCATATCCAATTAAATTAAATTAAATAAACATGAGATAAATCACTTATCTTATCAATGCGCAATTGGCATCATCTGGACCACATTCCTCCTAGCCTTTGGCACTGCCAAGCCAGATCTCACTTTGATAGGCCACCCCTAAGCTGAGGCCACATATCCACAATAGAGGGGCACTGAACAATAACTCAAGTATCATCTTGAGAATACAAAACTCTATTCCTCACCACATACTTCCTCTTCCACCCCACTACCGGGTGCAATGGTAATCCAGACCCCATAGGCCATCAAGGTATCACCATTCACCATTAGGATTTATGTGCAAGTTAAGGAAAAATCCAAGTAGTGGAAACCAAGGAAAATCAAAATTATGAACAACCATAATCAACAACCATCCAAAAGAAACATGAAAAGCAACCCCCAAACCAAGGATATCAAACATTTATTTATAGAACAGATAAGGTAATTCTAACTCAATGTGTCAAAATAAAACCATGGTAAGCCAACTTGAGTCAATCCAATGGGGGGATAAATCAACCACAAGAGGTTAACTCTCATCCAACCTAAGAAATTCAAAATTTCAAGGAAAATGACTCCAAGCCACACCACCCGACTCAAAATTAGTGAGGTGAGGTGTCACACAAGCCAAGGAATCTTCCCAAAATATAAAAGGTGGGGGGTTAAAAAAGAATTTACACAAGATTTACATAAATATTTACACAAGTATTTACACAAGGAGTTACAAAACCACCAAAAGGGCTCAATCAACAAGTGGCACCCACCCAAACACTAAGGAGGCCCACTAAATCATGAATTGGGCTCAATAATACCAACATAGGATAAATTAATCAAAAGTTGGGTCATTTGTGCAATGTTTGAGTAATCATTAATTAATTAAACCACTAAGGAATAAATATGGACCAAGATCAACCATACAAGTTCTAAAGTGCTAGGAATGTCCCCATTACCCCTCACATTTTGGATTTAGGCCTCCCATACTCTTTTAGTGGTCCTCAATGTGCTAGTTGTTTTCATTAATTAATTATTTACAAAATAATAATAATGTCTCTAGGTCCTTAAAGACCCTTTTTCCAGCACCCTGTGCCACAATAATAAACAATTACAAATTACATATGTCTGGGGCTTTAACACATGGGTTATTACACTGCACATCCAAAACATTTCCCATTTCATTATAATATCTAATAACCAAGGCAAAATGGTACAAAGAATGAAATCGTAATGATACGTAGAGAATGGAATCATGATTTTGTACATGTATCATAAATAAAATGGGTTTCGAAATATCTTTCATAGAGTGACTTGACACGATTATGATTTCATTGTACTGTGATCAATATGTGTAGAGTAATGCATTGATTCGTGTTTCAAATCCGAAATAGGATAGATACCACTTGTTGTACTCACAGTTTCAATTTGCATAGATGTCATAATTGTTAGGGTATAATTCGAATGGAAGTTTGACCATCTCTTCAGGCATAGTTATTTAGGGTTCTAATGTTAGAAAAAATATTAGATTTTAATGTTTTAATATATAATGAATCAATATAACTAATTCAAACAATATATAAAAAATGAAATTAATTATTAATACTTTTCCTAGCATTATGAATCAAACTATTGAAACCTTAATGAAATTCATAAGGGGATCATGTTAAAAAGATGAAAAATCATAGAATCCAATTTGATCTGGTTATAATATAAGATTAGCAGGTTGTAGATCAACTGAAAATAAATCATCTTAAACAATATATAATCAAGACTTAATATGTGCTAATGAAAAAATGATTATATATAAATTCCATTTAACAACTACTAAATGAATGATGAAATAAAAATGCTTGCAATGATCTATGCTTTGAGCAATTGAAGTTTTCAAATTGAGAGTACCTTCAGAATCATGGATTATGAAGGAACTCTTAATAATATCTTCAATAATTTATTAAGAGGAAAACTGATATCATTTTTATTAACAAAAAACATAATAAAAAATGAGAAGGTTGTTGACATCCAACAAATGGAGACATACCTGGGCGAACCAATTATATTTGTTTACTTTGCTATAAAAAATGAAGTATGACACACTCTAAGACTTACTTTGAGAAATCCGATAACCTCAATCTGATATAAACGTGCCTTTAATTATTTTCATAATCACAAATATCTTCAGGATCTTCCTTCATGTCGTTTAATAAAGATTTTTATTTGTAGATAATACAAGTAAGATTGTCTCATCAAAACTAAGTACTCAAAATAAAAGATAATACAAACTATCAGTATAAAGATGTAACTATTTACTTCTCTGAAAAATATCTGCAATTTGTTCCATCTATTTAGATAATTTATTTTCACTTTTCCTTTTTTTTTAACTAATTAATTTAAGTTTTATGAGATAAGGAATCACTTCCCTAGATTGGTAACCAAAAAAAATGTAACTCACAAACATCATCCCAATATGAATCAGTTGGATTATTATTGAGACCCCCTATCTCTTGATCATAGACCAAGAACCACTACCACAGCCCGATAATTGAATTTAGGTAATGGCATATTAATGATATTCATGATCCTAAATGGACCAACTCATTACTGAGACCTTCTGTTCCTAATTTCATAAAAAGAATTTCAAAATGGAATAGACTAAGATACTTTCAGATTGTAAATGAATTTAAAGATTACTAATAATCCAAATTCATAAGGATTTTCTAGGTAGGAGGTTTTGATGAAGTAGCTAACCAACTATCCATACTATAATAATAAAATGAACTGTATAAGATTAATCTTGATTGTATTTACATAAATTAAAATTTTAACAGATTCATTTCATATTTAAAAAAAATTGATTAAACGAATCCAAAGGAAAGATTATACTTGATCTTAATCACTTAGATTAAATAAAGAAACTGAAATTCAATCCACAACGATTTATTTATTTACAAAACTCCTTCTCTAATCAAATATATACATGCAAGATTGAAAGGATTGCAAAGGGTAATGATCTTTCTTATAATACAAGTCCTTTTCCTGAAAATATATATTTTTAATACTTATAATTTTTTACAGATGGGATGAGTTTTTATAAAATAAAACACAAAATCAACTACATAAAAGGTAATCTAATGATTTTCAGAAATGTGAAGAAATTAGAACAAAAAAGAAAGAATGTACAAATATTAACATAATATGTACAGATTCAAATATTTGGTGGAAATTAGTGAAAGTATTTTTTAAGAATCATATTGTTGACCAGAAAGGTTTTGTACTGACCTTCCAATATTTGAAGTTGAAAGGTATTTGGACCCATCTTTTTTGCAATGACATAGGGTCCCAACCAAAGACGTTGAAATTTTGTATGTTCGTCGTTATCTTCATGATATTTTTCCCACTTTAGAACTAAATCACCCACTTGTAAATATCTATTGGAAACTAAGGTGTGATCAAACCAAGAGTTTACAATTTGTTGATGTTTTGCAAAGTGTTGTTTAGTGTTTTCTCTATCTACCTCTAATTCAGTCAGAGTATTGATTCTCTTCTCCATAGAAGGACAATTTACGTCTTGGATGGACTGTGCTAACTGTAAAGAATGTAGAAAAATATTAGGAGGTAGAATGGCTTCATTGCCATAAACTAAAAATAAAGGTAAATTTCCAATTGAATATTTCGATGTTACTCTATCTGCCCAAAGTGCATTATGTAAGGCAGTGTGCCAATTTCAATGATGTGTGGCAATAGTTTTCTTTAGAATCTTTAGTATGTTTTTGTTGGTGAATTCAATCAAGCCATTACCTTGAGGATAATAACTTACAGAATACCTGACTCTAATTCATTTCTCCAAAGAAAATTATGTTAATTCAATAGAAAAAAAGTAAGAGGAATTTAAAAAAAGAAGAGACTCAAGTACACCAAACCAAGTAATAATACAAGATTCTAAGGAAAGAACAACTTGACTAGTGTTTATTACACGCGAATGTGCAGCTTCTACTCATCGGGTAAAATAATATGTTGCAGTGATAACATATTTATGTTGAGTGGATGACAGAGGGTTGATTGCCACTACTATATCGAGACCCCATTGTTGGAATGGTCTTTCAACCAACACTGGTTGTAGTGTAAATGCAGGTTTTTTAGACCTTCCTGTAGTTGTTTGACAATATTAACATTTTATAGCATATGTATACGAATATTGAAATAAAGTAGGACAATAATAACCAGATCTTAATATTTTATGTGCAATAGTTTCTCCTCCAAAATGACCACCTGCAGGAACATAATGTAACTCCTTTAAAACTATTTCAACTTCATCCTTATCAAGACAATGCAATAATACACCACTAAGTTTTTTATGAAAATATCATTATTAATCAACTGATAAGAAACCGATCTCAATCTTAAGTCCCTTCTCTTGTTTGGCTCTATGTTAGATCGAGTATTTATTGTTTCAATAAGAACTCTTTTGTGAGAATACCAAGAATATTGCGGAGGAGGAAAGAAATAGATTTCTGTTTTTAGAAAAATATTCTTCTATGTTATCATCAGTATTATTTATCGACAAATGAGCTGACCCAGCTGCAAATTACAAAGGCCTTGTCCTCTAACTAGCGAGGAAGGATTGATCTCAAGATCGTATTCGTGTAAGGTTGTCATCCACAAGGCTCTTTTATCACGTAAATCGTTTTACACCAAAAGGTTTCCTACTGCAGAATATGGAACAACTACTTTAGTTCTAGATTTTAAGAGATAAGTTAGAAGTTGTTTTACTTCTTTAAAAACAAAAAATGTTGTCTTATCAACTTCATGATAATTTAACCCATCTCTCTTAAAATTAGAACTCATAATAGATATAGGAACCTCGCAATTTTGTTAATTACGTCGAGTTAATACAACAAAGTATGAAATATCTAAAGCAAAAGTATAAATTATAAAATCCTTACTGAAATCAGGACTTAAAATATAATGTGCTTCAGATATAGCTTCAAAAATTATTTTAAATGGTTGTTTTTCATTCTTACCCCAACTATGGTTTGCAACCTTTTTAATCATGTTATGCAAAGGACGAATGATTTCATAGAAATTAGGGATAGATATTCTTACAAAATTAATTTTTCCCAAAAAGGACTGCATATCCTTTTTACTAAAATGATAAGTAATTTTAGATATACTCTTATTTCTCTGAGGATCAATAATTATTCTGTCGTTGGAAACTACACAACATAACAAAATCCCTTGGGTTACTGAAAAGATTGTTTTCTTAGGATTAAGCGATATTTTGTATCTTCTACAATGTTCACAAACCTTTCTAAGATGAGAGATATGGCCAGGTCGGTATTTAGAAAACACGGTAACATCATCAAGATAAACCACTACTAAATTATTGATTAATCCCCTAAAATCTATATCTATTTCTCATTGAAAACTAGCTCCTACATTAATCAAGCCAAAAAGGTATTTTTCAATAGGCATAAGTTACCCATGCAGTTCTAAATGCATTTTTAAGTTGATCATCGGGAGAAACTAGACTAGTTATAACCTAAAAAACTATCAAGTAATGACATCATCTTAGATCCAAAAACGTCTTTGGAGGATCTTCTCCATAGGAGGAATAGGGTAATTATCCTTTTCAGAAGACTTGTTAAGATTACGGAAATTGACACACAGTCAAATATCCCCATTCTTCTTCTTTAATGGAACCAATTTAGCCACCCACTGAGTATGGCATACTAGAAAAACTATTTTGGAAACTAAAAATTTGTTCAATTCCTTCTTAACTATTGGTTCAAGTGTTGGATGCAATTTCCTAATTTTTTGCTGAAAAGTTTTAAGGTCATCATACGTCCATGCAAAGATATATATGTACTCCTTGAACAACTCTATAAAATATGAATTTAGCAAGGGGGTACAATCTGTTCCCATTTGAATTATTTTTCCATTGATCTTCAGGAAATGAGTGCAATCAAATTGAATTATTATGCAGTGTAATGGAATGAATAATACACACTGAACACGACAAATTTCACAGGAAACCAATAAGAATTGCTTAGTATAATTACAGTATAAAATTCATTTATTATCTAGTAATAAAATTGCATTACATAAAGGAGAATTCAAATCATGTGGAGAATATTCGAATCTACCAACTTAATAGCTAACTAGGAGTGTCTAAATCAATACATGGGAGCCACTAGTCTAACTATATGGCTAACTAGAGTTGTCTAAATCATTGTCGGAGTTCTAATCTATCTCAATATTTCTAATTCAGTCTCTCAATCAGTTAGACTTGTTAAACTGAGAAGGTAGATGAGAAGTAGGTGATAATAGGTGCCTTCCCACATGTAGCCATGCGAGACTGGTGCTAACTGAACTGGAGGAAATCTAGCTGAATGTAACTGGAGCATAACTTAGCTTGACAAGTTACCAACTACCAACAACTAAATGAGGTTGATGGTGGCATTACCAGTGGCTCCTAAATTGTAAGGTTTGGTCTAGGAGGCACATAAAATGATGCATGAAGGTGTAGTCATTTTCAATTAACATTTATTAGTGTTCCCCACACTCTACTGGCTGGTACAAGTGGCCTTGTTATCCCAAGTGGAACCAATGGTACCAGTGGACCCAATAATAGCTAAATGACTCATAATTTAAGAAAATATAATGTAATAGACTAACTATTGACAAGGGAGGATTATTAATCCTACCTCCTACCCCCCCCCCCCTAATCATAACTTGGACAAATGTGGGCCCTGGAAACAAGACCAAAAGTCACCCAATATACAATCTAAAATAATTAAAGAGATGATTAATAAACCGAGTAAATAAGGGAAATCCTCATGGGAAAATCACCCCCTAAATATAAGCATGAACAGGAAATACAAGCTATTCTTAGGAGAAAAATCTTCCTCTTTTGGAAATAACTTGCAAACAATTTATTGTAATTTGTACATCAGCATGGTTCTTCTATGCAGTAGTATGGTCCTTCTGTGCAGTTGCATTCTGAATCTGTGCATGTGAACCTATGAATCCAAACTAAATGATTATGTTAGGGTTAATCTTCCTCTTTGGAAAAATAAGAATGTGCTCAACCGAATCAAGAACATAGACAATTGCAGGATGAAAACTTGACCCATGTAGAGCAACTGAAATCAACTGATGAGAGAGAGAAAGTTCTTGAGAATTAGAACCATGTAAGGAAAACCCAAGAAACTGATATATTGCATTCTTGAACATCATACCATCTGAGGTAAAATCATCTCCAAGTGTTAGGAGAAAGTGTCCAGGCATATGCAAAATGTCTCTATCTTTACTAGTTCGGTGAGGAGATGAGTATATGATCAAAGGTAGAGAAGCCCTGGGACTAAGGAGAGAGAATGTTTGAGATCCATAATATGATATAGATTAAAAAATAACCATATATTCATAAAATATAATATCATAAAACTCATGAGAGAAAAATGACATCAATCTCTGGCAACAATTTTGAGAGAGACTTGTAGTACTTGATTCTTCACACTGAAATTGATGAGACCGACTACAACCATTAATGCAAGCTCTTGAAACTTAAAAATTGAACCAAATAAGATCATATCAGATTCAAATAAGGTGATATCAGATCCAAGAGTATGGAACAAAGGTTCCAAGTACTCCACCGAGAGGGTAGATGCACAATTTTATCCTTCTTCAAAACTCTGAGTATTGGTGCATGGAATCATGTAGGAATTTCTTGGAAGCTCAATATCAATTGGAGTGAATATATCACTCCTCAAATATGATATTATTTCCAAAATATACAAAGTATTACTTATCTGCACAGCAGCAACATCATTTGATATAGAGAAATCCAATTCCTCTTCATTTTTGGAAGCAAGCACTGGTAAACTATGCACATATTTTAAAATAGAAGGGAAGGATAGTATTTCTTCAATAACATAGATTTGGATGTCTTCTTCTGGATCAGCCATGTGAGAACATGAGATATCAGATATCTCATAATTTTCCAAATAAATGGAATAATGAGTCACTCAAACGATACTTTCAGCCATTCAAATTGGTTGTGTTAAAGATTCTCCTTTTTCTTCATCTTGAACAACTCGCTTTGCTGCAAGAGAGGGCATGTTGAGTAAAATTATGAACTTATCATGCAGGATTTTAACTAAACCTGTCATAGAAAATAGGATTTATAATTCATATCCCATATGAGTTCTAGGTCCTCTTGAAAGAGTGAAAGTGGTGAAGGATTCCCTGAAGGAAACCATGTGGTTGGATGCTCCAAAATCTATCAAGTAAGTCTTCGACTGATTGAGGCCTTCTTTCAAAGGAAGGAACCTCTCATATTCTCCAGTATTCTCTCCAGCATCTGACATCTCTACACCTTGTAGAAAGGAAATATGGTTATGTTTAAGGATTTTTTTAAACTGGTTGAGGTTCTTCTTCATGCACTGGATTTCTGGATGAAAGCCCCTCATACAATAAGGACACTTGGTCTTCTCTTTTCCAGAACCTGAGGTTCTAGAGGAAGATATATGATTCTCTTTTGGCTTTGAATCAGAAGATTTAGGCTCCTTTTCCTTGTGCTTCCTTTTATCTTGCACATTGGTTGAGTCTGACGTCAGAAGAGCTTGGTTCTTGGAATTTTGGAGGACTCCCATTTGGACCAACTTATCCTGATCCTATATTAAAGACTCAACAAATCCATCAACTGAAGGAATATTCCAATTGGGGATGGAAGTTCTTATGAAATGGAAGGTAGAGACGAAGACAGAGTATTTAGAACTAAGGTTGCTGAGCATATATAGCACATACTTCTCATCCTTCCTCTCTATTTTTCATTGATTACACTGTAGTGCTAGATACTTGAATTTTGTGAAAAACAGGTGGATGGTCTCGAAACTGTTGGGATGCAAAGAAATTAATGCATTCTCCAAGATGTGGCCTTGAAGATCATATTTTTTTGAAACAAGAGTTCAATATTCTCCCAAGCTTCTTTGGGAGTCCTCAATCCCTTAAGATGAGAGAGGTTATCCCTATATATGTGAGTGCAAATGAAGCCAAAGGCTTCGTCCAACTGGTTCAAGAACTTGTTTTTCTCAGCAGGATGATGGGGTTCTATCCCTCTAGCTGTTTTCATCTTGAGCAGGATAATCTTGCACAAAGAGACTTGAATATCTTCCCTCCAATCAACATAGCTGAAAGGTATTAGGATACAAGGTAAGAAATATTGATAATCCATCAATTCTCCTTCTAATCAGTCAATTTCTTCAATCAAGCTACATAGCACATGCAATAAAACACTGCAAAAAAAATCCAATTCACACTATGTCAGAATCAATCCTTCCATCTCAACATGTACACTTTCTCAGGGTCCTTCACACCTGCAAATACTTATTTGAATGAATCCAGAGTTAGAAATGCACACTTTGAGAAACTTATGTGGAAACCCAGCTGCTTCTGGTGTATAATGGAGATCAGACAGACTTGAGTTTTTCCTGAGTAGGCTCTAATACCATGTTTGAATTATTGTGACATTAATCTTTAGGAAATGAGTGAAATCATATTGAATTATTATGCAGTGTAATGGAATGAATAATACACATTGAACAATAAAAATTTCACAGGAAACTGATAAGAATTTCTCCATATAATTACAACATAAAATTCATTAATTATCCGGTAATACAATTGTGTTACATAAAGGATAATTTGAATTATGTGGATCAGGCTCGAATCTACCAACTGAATAGCTAACTAGGAGTGTCTAAATCACTGCATGGGGGAAACTAGTCTAACTGACTAGCTAACTAGAGTTGTCTAAATCACTATCGGAGTTCTAATCTATCTCCATATGTCTAATTCAGTTCGTCCATCAATTAAACCAATTAAACTAAAGAGGTAGGTGAGAAGTATGCGAGAAAAGGTGCCTTCCCACATGTATCCATGCAATACTGGTGCTAACTGAATTGGAGGACATATAAATGAATGTAACTGGATCTTAACTTAGAATGACCAGTTACCAACTACCAACAACTGAACAAGGTTGGTGGTGGAACTCCTAGTGGATCCTAAACTGTAGGTATTGATGTAGGAGACACATAAACTGATGCATGAAGGTTCCATCAGTTGCATTTAACCTCTATCCATGTTCCCCATATTCGAGTGACTAGTATAGGTAGCCCCATTATCCCAAGTGGACCCAATGGTACTAGTGGACCCAATAATAACTAAATGACTCCTAAGTTAGGAAAATATAATCTATTAGACAAAGTATGGACAAGGGAGGATTATTAATACTAATATTTCCTAAGTTTATAGGTTGAGGATTGGAATATGTCCCTAAATTTAAATTCTCATACCTTAAGCAAGAACTATATGTTTTACAATTTGGGGCAACTTTAAATTTGTCATGAATATCAGAAAAATTTTCGAATATTAAAATAGAATTAGGGATATATTTTACTATATCGATAGCTTTTTCTATCAGACAGTGATGTATTACCAAAAAATTGCATAAGTCTTCATCGTGAGTGATTTTATCAATAGCAGAATCCTTGAAGGTATATTCATTTGTCAAGAAATCCAATATCTCTATATCATCATCGAAAACATGCCAAATAGTGATATTGTCAGGAATTGATGGTCAAAAATTTATCTTAATTAAAAAAGTGTTAGGTGAAAAATCTTCAGGTGGAACTAATTTATAAGCTACATTAGCTAACAAATTGACTTCTTAATTTTGAAATCTTGGAATTGAATTTATATTGAAATCTTCAAAATTTGAAATAAGGTTCCATACCTCTTTTTCATCATTATGAAAATGTTCGAAAATTCAATGACTTGAGTTACATATCTACTGTACAATAATCTCACAATCACCATATACCACTAGTACCTTAATTTTTAGACCAAAAGGTTTCTTCATACCTTGGATACGAGCTTCATACCCAGCTATGTTGTTAGTACAGTCAAACTCTAATCTACACACTATATATGTCTTATTTCCTTTTGGATCGAATAGAAGGAAGCCTACACCAACTCCTTCTTTTGATTTTGACCCATCAAAATATAAGGTCCAAGGTAAATCAGTTAAAACTATCTTACTATCACTAATATATACATAATTATGATTTTCTACATTATTTACAGAATTCTGTAATGTAGAATTAGGCTGAATATAAGTGATATTGAAAATTTTAGATTATTGTTTTGCACCTGTAAATGGAGAATTTTTAGCCTTAAAATTCCCAAAATTCAGTTCATAAGCGTAATTTCCCATGATTGAATCAGAAAACAACACAAGTTCATTGGGATCATGTAATTATGTTACACTGTGCTTCAATTCTCTTTCTCTTCCTATTTTGATCTGATTGGCTTTACCATTTTTGGGTATCCATAAGGTTGACTAATTAGTTGTAAAGAAACCATTCAGATTTTGCGACCAATATCTACTTTAAAAAATCTCAGAAGCATCAGGAATAGTATCAACAACAATTTTTATGATCTGACAAATTGATGGGTTACTTTCTAGCCTAATTAGTACATATTTTATTTCTCCTAAAACCATCACATTTGAACACTCTAATTGTGTAATTTATGTTTCACACAGAGTATGTTTTTCATTCATCCTTCGACAAACTAACAAAGGCATCAAATTAGACGATTCTCTAGAATCAACCATACATTTATGTACATTTTTGTTATAGATTTTAAATGTGATAAGAAAAGGAGGAGTTGTGGACTTTGAATTTTTACCTATCAATGAGGTTTTATCAATTGTTGATTTTCCTTTATCATTAGGAATTAAATCACTATTAGAAGTAGTATTCGCAGCTGCATTTCTTTGAGTATTTTGAGTAAGTGATCTCATTAAAGGAGTTATAATAGGACCATTAGGAATAGGATAAATCTGAAGCGGATCATACATATTAATATTTGCACGAATATTTTTGAAATACTCAATAATATCATATTGAAAATCTACCTTTTGTGTATTTTGAATGGGAAGAGATTGTTTAATAGTTTGAGGATTATTTCCATTAATTGAATTTGAACTTGATTCCCTAGGAGTACCTATTGATCCTTTTCTATGAGTATTATAAGAATCTTGTCCCAATGGAGGAGTTTTACTTTCAGCATGTTTAACTAAATTGTCCCAAAATTGTCCAATTAATTGTTGTGGTTCTTGAGGTTCATATTAATTTTCAAAATTTTATTCTTCTTCCTGATCAACAATTTCTTGATTCGAAGAGGATTCATGCATAGAAAATACTGCACAAATAGTATTGAAAATATCCTCATCATTTTCTACAAGAGTAGGATCATTTGTTTTATTATTAACAATATTTTCCTAAACTGATTTCTAAAGTACCCTCTAGAAGAGCATGCTTCTAAATTTTTCTTTAACCCTACCACTTCATTTGTTAATTATCTGATAGAATTTTGAATTTGTTCAATAGTAAATGCTTTCTCTTTGTCTAAACTTGACTTTTCAGTTCTGTTCTAAGGAAAAGTATCAATTTTCCCACTTCTTTCAGGTTCATATGTCAGAGAAATTTTCTCAACTTTGATAGTTTCCTTGAAGGTTTCAACAAGTGTAACCTTGTTGGCTTGTTTAACAAACATGCCTAAATATTTTGGTAATGCAGAAGCATAATTTTCTATAATAATATGATCTGGTGGTTGAGAGGTGACATGTATTTTATTATTAAAAGTTAAAAATATATGATTAAAATATTTAATCTGCTCCTTATTATCTATTTTTATGTGAGATCATTCAAGAGCTAAGTTAGTGGGTGTTTTATCTTGTCCAATTTTATCTAAGAAATCCTCACTAAAATATACCCAATTGGTTACAGATCCTTGAATCAAGGAAAAGTACCAAGATGATGATTTTCCTTCAAATGTTAATGGAAAGAGACGACCAAATACATCTTCATGTTATACATTCATGGTTTGCAGAACAAGAATAAACCTATCAATAATATTTTCAGCAGGTTCCTTATTATCTGGGTTGAACTTCAGGAGAACTTTATCTGGATGTTTAGGAAATGGATGTTGTACACTAGGAACTGCAACTGCACTCCTCCTTAACCAAGATAAAGGAGGATTGGGAGGATTAATAGGATTACCTCTTCCTTCTCCTGGGATATTGTCTTCCTCAGAATCTGAAGAATTACTATGATCACTAGGTCTTGGACTATGGTAGAGAATACAGAGGAGATGGTGGTTGAAAAGAATGATTAGAAGGGATAATACTTCTTGCATTGTTGGTTTCACGAACCCCTTTTGATGAAGGATTTGATTGATAAGTTGGGATTCCTAATCCTAACTCCTAAGTTTCTGCAAAAGATTATACATTATTTCTATTTCGATGAGGTAAAACAAAATCAATAGGATGTATTCCAGTTTGCTGAGAACAAATCCTAGTGAGGAATCTTTTAGATTATCCTAAATCATGTTCGATTTGATGTGGGGTGTAAGAAGAAGAAGCACGGTCTTATTCTAGGATTTATTTGACCACACTTGTGAAAATTGAATCACTAATTTTGATTTGTTGATAAACTAAAGTATCTTGTTAGGGTACACAGGGTACTCCCAAAGGAACGAACACCAAGAATAGCCGCTTCACACAAACAGATCACAGATCAATACACCAATGTTTGTCACGTGGTTAAAACCCTCGAGAGGGAAACAGTCCATGGCCCCAGCCAAATAGCTACTTGGAGCAATTTATTATGCAAAAGAAAGAAAGTTACATGAGCTTCTCATAATCGATCATCTAGCCAAGGACCCTCTATGCTCTTTAAATAGAGATCATAGACCAATCGGGTGTTAAGCCATGGATCAATGGTAGGTATGATCTAAGAGAAGTTGAACCATTGGATCACTCTATTTCTAGAACATATCGTGACCATCAGATTATAATATTTACAAATGCATACTAATGCATACTAAAGAAACACACTTTTACCTAACGGATATATTACACAAGTTGATCTTAACTAACTCCTAAGTGTCGAAATATCCTAACATCCCCCCTTAAGAACAACTTGGGATAGGATTGAAGGATTTACAAAAGTGACACTATTAGGAGAAGGAAGGAGGAATTAGAGCCTATCCCCCCTTAAGGACACATTCCTGAACTCCTAACATAGACCGAAGTTTAGAAAACTTCGCTTCTGTAAGAGACTTGGTGAATATTTCTGCAACTTGATCATCTGTAGGACAATAGAGCACTTCAATAACACGATCATGAACAATATTTCTGATGAAGTGCATGTGTAGCTCAATGTGTTTGCTGAGCTGATGTAGAACTGGATCTTTGGAAAGTTTGATGGCACTTTGATTGTCGCACCAAAGTGGAGTAGACTGCTGCTGCTCGAATCCAAACTCTGAAAGGATCTTTCGAAGCCATAAAGCTTCCTGACTGCCATTAACTGCGGCTCGATATTCTGCTTCTGCTGAAGAAAAAGAAAGAGCTTGTTGTTTCTTACAAGCCCAAGTGACAGGGCCAGATCCCAGACTGAAAACATAACCTGCAGTAGACTTCTGATCATCAGGATCACCGGCCCAATATGAATCAGTGAAACCAACCAACAAAGGTTTCCCCCCTATACTGTAATGAATCCCAAACTGAATTGTACCTTGAATATATCGACGTATTCTTTTTGATGCTTTCCAGTGACTTTCATGAGGAGTTTGCATGTAACGGGAAACATGACCAATGGAAAAGGAAAGGTCAGGACAGGAATGAGTCAAGTATAAAAGACTACCAACAAGCTAACGATGCAAGGTGGCATCTACTTCAGGGGAAGTACAAGTGGTAGAAAGTTTGACTCCAAACTAGAAGGGAGAAGGGGTTGGTTTACAATCTTCCATGTGGAAGCGACGAAGAAGGTC